>JBBPBX010015754.1:19309-40337 GCA_038048925.1 Garcialebias charrua
TTGACCTTCAGGATGTTGTTGTGTGTCAGCAATTTGTTTGCCAACATCCATGGCAATGTTGTTATTAGTGTGCGCTGAGTTATTTGTGTGCTCTGAGTTATCAAAGACGATGCCACTCATTGAACCAGGTTGGTCATCCTCAGTAACATTCAAGTTTTCAAACAACCAACTTATGTCCACTATCTCATCAGAGCTTAGAGGTTTGGTGCCTTTTTCCTGGAACTTTTGTGACCTTTTGCTTGTCCCGGACTGTCTCGTCCGAGGTGCAGGGGCAGGGCCTTTGCTTGGTGTAAACCACAGGGGGTCTCTTAAAGAGCGGACACCTACTGTTTGTGGTTTTTTGCTTATCTCTGACTGTTTCGTCCGAGGTGCAGGGACAGGGCCTTTGCTCGGTGTAAACCACAGAGGGTCTCTTAAAGAGCGGACACCTACCGTTTGTGGTTCTTTGCTTATCTCGGACTGTTTCGTCCGAGGTGCAGGGACAGGAGCAGGGCTCCTCCTTTTAAACTATAATGGGTCTCTGTTCCAGCTGACACCAACATTTCGTGGTTTGTTACCGTAGTTTGAAAATCATGTTTTTTCTCACCTATTTTAGGAGAGGGAGTTGATGAACTTGTCCCTTCCAGCTCCAGCGAGTGGGATTTGACCTTTCCAACAGGGTTTCTTTTGAACCAAATCGGGTCATTGCTTTGTCTGTGAGCTTCAAAAACATTTACAGCACACCGTTTTATTTTTGTTTCTCCAATCTCACGTTGTAACTCAGGCTGTTTTGGTAAAGTTCTTCTCTTCTTCAAATGATCTTCTGCCTTAATACTTCAAGCTTTGATGTGGTCAGCTCTAAAGCTTCATCAAAATTTTCATCTTCCATATTTGTTTTGATTTTTGTCAAAATGCTTGTAGTTTATTTTAAATATTTCCTTATTTAAAATAAACTGGAATTGTACACCGAATACTGTAACGTTAAAAATGTCATTTTCAACTAAAAGTGTACATATGTGTACACCAATTCTGTATAAAATGCAGAGATGTTAAGAGCTTAATGTGGGAATGCTACGTTCTCCCATCATTTTTTAAATTTTATTTAATGTGAAAACCAAATAGAAGAAAAAAAATGATGGAGAACAATCATCTCCTTTGTCTCCTTCACATTGATGTGAAGGCTATTCTCTTTGCACCAGCTCTCCAGGTGTTCCACCGCTTACCTGTAGCTAGACTCATCGTTTGTGATGCATCCCACCTCGGCTGTATCAGCTGAGGTGGGTTTGAAATGGAGCAAACTTTACAATATGACAGCCTGGATGGGTATCTGCACAATCACATGTGAGCAGAGTGAACAGGAGAGGGCTCAACACACATCCTCGAGGAGAGCCAGTGCTAAGGGTTATGGTGGAGGAGGAGAAGTTGTGGATACTCATTGACTGTGGTCTGTTTGTTAAGAAGTCTAGGACCCAGTTGCAAATGGAGGGGCTTAGTCCTAGTGTAAATAGTTTGTCCATCAGGGTTTGGGGGATCATGGTGTTGAAGCAGATGTGAAGTCCACAAAGAGCATACGGACGTATGAGTCTTTCTGTTCCAGGTGGGTGAGAGCAGTGTGGACCACAGAGGAGATGGCGTCCTCTGTTGATCGGTTCTCGCGGTGTGCATACTGATGAGGGTCCTCGTTGATGTTGACGGATGTTTTGATGTGGGTCATGATCAGTTTTTCGAAGCATTTGACGACTAGCTGGGTGAGGGCCGTCTGGTGCTGGGTGGTCTGTTTGGGTCTTCAAAGCATGTACAGAACTTGTTGAGGGCATCAGGCAGAGATGGGTGTTTGAGGCATTGTTCGCTCTTGCCTTAATAATCTGTTATGCATTTAATGCCCCTCCACATGCTCCGTGGGTCTTGTGAGGTGAACTGTCTCTCGATCTTCTGTGCATATGTGGCCTTGGCTCTCTTAATGCCAGCAACCAGCTCTATCCTAGTCCTTCTCATCTCCTCTGAGTTTCCAGATCTGAAGGCCGTGTTCCTGGCTGCCAGTAGGGTGCAAACCTCTGCATTCAGCCAAGGTTTTCTGTTGGGATAGCTTTTAACATGTCTTGTGGTGGAGACGTTGTCAGTGCATGTGCTAATGTACCCCAGAACTGAGGATGTGTAGCCTATTGGTCAAGATCAAGTGATCCTCCATTTTCAACAGCTTCTCTAAAAACCTGCCAGTCTGTTCTTTCAAAACAATCTCTCAGTATGGGGCCACTGTCCTGGATCCAACAGAACAGATATAGGAAGAGGACCACCTACATCATGAAGGACCCCACTCACCTAGCACACACACTTTTTGCCCCTCTTCCCTCAGGCAGAAGGTTGCGGAGCATTATGTCTAGAACCACTAGACCAGGGTCGGCAACCCGCGGCTCCGGAGCCGCATGTGGCTCTTTAGCCTCTTTGTTGTGGCTCCCTTTGGCCTTGCCCTTGAAAAAAAAAAAAAAAACTCATGAAAATGACTAATTTTTATTTATATATTATTATTATTATTGATTATGTTTATTTACTACTGTAAATAGGTGAAGCATCGAGGTGCGACGCCGTTAGCTTCCCCCCACCCGCACCTCACTGTTTGATCAGTGGCTCCTAGAAGCAGCGAGATCAGTCAGCTTCCCCCCGCCCACATCTCGCTGCTTCCAGGGGCCAAGGCAGCCTGATCGCGGCTGGAAGCAGCGAGATGCGGGTGTGGGGAGGCTGTCGGCTTCCCCCCGCCCACATCTCGCTGATTAAAGATCAAAGTCACATCTAACAGCCCTTAGATAGGGATGATCTGCGGCGAACTTCAGAAACAGAAGTCAAATTAAACAGATGAGATTCATAGCATTTAATATGCTATGAAAAAAAAAAACATTTATGTCAGACAGCTGATGTAGGTTTTTTTTTTGTATGTTCAGGTTTTATTTTTATTTATTTTTGTATGTTCAGGTGTTTCAGTTGATTGCTGGCTGAAAAAGAAACCCGAAGAGGATGAAAGCACACTGAAATGGAGCAAACGTTCCTAATTTTATGTTTACTTTTTTAAGCTACAGCTAAGTGTTTTGTTTTATATTAAAGTAGGCTAGTTTTTTTTTTTTTTTTTACATAAATATAGGAAGGCCTCAAATAGGTCTGCATAGTTCACCGTTTAATTGATTTCAGAGCAAGCCTACACATTCTCACTGCATTTCTGTTTGCTGTATTCAGTGGTTGTAACAGGTAAAATTTAAAATAAGAGAGTTCTCAAAATGGCGGACGCTCGGTGTGGTTTGAGTTCTCGTAGCTTCTCAGCTTAGCTGCTTTTAATTAGGGCTGGGGCCGATCCGATCCAGTATCTGTATCGGGTTCCGATACCAGCATAATTTACATATCTGGTTTTTCCGATCCAACCTGCAGAGATTTCCGATCCATGATGCATGTCTGTGTCTCCAAGTAAAATGTCTCCACATGTGATTCCCTGCCAGCTACTATGCACGTTGGCTTCAAACTATGGAATGGATTTCCAGAACAAAGGCGTGTCTCATGAATCCAAAGTAATAAGACCCGCCTCACATTCAGGAAATCCATTACATAGTTTGCAGCAAGCTGAAATGTGCAGCAGCACTGTGGCTAACAGCTAACCAACAAAGGCGTGTCTCATGAATCCAAAGTAATAAGACCCGCCTCACATTCAGGAAATCCATTACATAGTTTGCAGCAAGCTGAAATGTGCAGCAGCACTGTGGCTAACAGCTAACTAACTTTTCATCTAAACATGTCTGCTGTGTGGAAGTATTTTACACTAGAAACGCCACAAAACAAGACGGCAAGGTGCAATGTCTGCAGAACCATATCACCACATTAAACCTTGGTAAAGTTAGTCTTACATTGGACTTTCGAGCTCCGGGGCTTCAGCTGTGTTATTTTTGTTCAGTCCGAAGAAGGCAAACTGATTTTGGTTAGCCGTGCTCAGTTTGCCAGTCTCCAAGCCTTTTGTCATCCAGTGTCTTCAGTAAAAGGACAGTGACACGAAGAAACGATAAAGCCGATAAATGAAAATTAGGTCAATAATTTTCATTTATCATGCGATTAATTGATTTATTGTTCATTGCGACATGCCTAGTTGATGAGCCATATTGTTTTACATTATTAGCGTATATCTTAGGATTCAAGGATTCAATGTTCTTTGTCATTCACACCACATGTGTTACATGTGGTGGAACGAAATTGTGTACACAGGGTCCCAGTTACATCCAACAAAAGTATTAAAATGAAAAAGAAAAACGTTAATAAGATCTAAGGTATGAACTAAGAAAAATGTTAACTGAAAATACACTAAGCACTAGTAGTACATAAACAATACGCCGGGAATGCCTTTGAATCCTAATGTCATGATTAAACTTTCATATCTGTCCAGGGGAACTGCTGCATACACAAAATAAGCATTCTCTTTTTATTTTTCAGCACTTCGAATAAGGACATTGAGATGGGAAAACATAAACTCTTCAGTGGGGTTAAACAGATGATGTCAAAGGGGGTGAAATAACTCAGATTACTCAAGTCTTTTTCTTTTTTTTTGGTTGTTTTAGTGGATATAGTTGATTTTTTTTCTTCAGCTTTTATCTTCCTCAGGAGTTGCTACAGCGAACCAGCTCTTACAAAGACTTGGCAATTGTTTTTGCGCAATGCCCTTCCTGATGCAACCACCGANTCTTTTAAATCTTTTAGCATACTGTTAGGCATTCATTTAGAATATACTGTATCCTAGAATCCTTATACTGTATACTTGTTGGCTTGAAACAGCAGTGAAGGTTACCTATGGGACAGATTTGGTTGGCAGGCTGTAGACTGAGGAAGTCCTCTGGACGGGGGACGAGACATTTCTCACTTTAAAAAAAACTGGTCCAGATGACGGGATTTAACCTTTTTGGGTTGTTATCCTTATACAGTAGTCCCTCGTTTATCACGGGTGATCTATACCCTGAAGTCCCGCGATAAGTGAAAAACCGCGAAGTAGGAATAGTAGTAGTACAAACAGGAAGTGTATATATATATATATATATATATATATATATATATATATATATATACATATATATATATATATATATATATATAAAGGCGTTTTAAACACTTTGCACACTCTTGCAATATTCTAAACAATGTTTCTAAACTCTAAACGCGCTAAAAGAGCACAGTATGTCATGATTTCAGCTCTCTGCCTCCGGCTGCACTCTCAGCCACGCCCACTTCTCCGCTCTGCACGGAGGTCAGCTTATCAGCTGCAGGAGGATGCTTCTCCCACAGCTGTGGGCTGCACACAGGTGCTAAATCATTTTAAATAAATAATTTTAAACAAAAATTCCATGCCGATCGTGTGGCTCATCCATCAATCAGCCATTGTGTGTCATTTCCAATCTTACTATGAAAAACCGCGATAGAGCGAGTCCGCGAAAAATGAACCACAAAGTAATGAGGGACTACTGTATACTGTTTCTTTTTATACTTTATATTTTTGCATGTAATTGGGACCCTGAGTGCATAATTTTCTTCCACCTCATGTTCCACATGTGATGTGAATGAGAATTAAATTGACTTGAACATTAACTTGAAAAACTTTAATTTGCCCTTATTGTCAGATTTTGCTCATATAATTTACACGTCTTTAAGACATTTTTTCAATGCTTCTATTTGATTTTAGAGCTGATGTTACACATTTTATTGTTTACTCAGGTGAGTCTGAAGTCTCCAGATGTCATGCTGATGTTACCTATCCACATTGGGAATGTCTCATTGGACAAAAAACGATGTTCCGTCAAAAAAGAAGTTCCTCCTTCCACTGAAAAGGCTACAGCTCCTGTTTCTTCACCAGACACCTCTGCCCCTGCCTCTTCACCAACACTGCCCCCCCGTCCGGCTCCTAAACCAGCTCCCCGTCCAGCGCCACGCTCCAGGTTGTCCTCTTACAGCTCCCCCAGTGCTCCTCCAGCTGAATACCCCCCTGGAGCAGAGGGTAGAAACGGTATGTGTGAGGACTTCTCCAACAAGCGCCAGTCTCAGCTGGTGTCACCCCATGCTTTCAGCTATGCTCCTGGCCTCTTCTTCTCCCCGAACCAGCAGCCCACTGGGGCTGTGGCTGCAACTCCGAGTGGGCCTTCAATCCCAGGGGCCACAGGGTCCACTGGTCTTTACCCCCCTCTGAACGGAGCCAGCCCAACGCCAGCACCTCCAGGATATGGAATCTCATCTTTTCCACATGGTGAGTTACCATGCACACATTTTGTTGGATTAGTGGTGCACTCTATTTTTAGCAGTTTTTTTAAATGGCTGAAGTAAAATTTAGGAAAGGTCTATCACTGTCGTCCCACAATTCTCTGACATGGGGATATGAAACCTAACGAACAACAACAAAACCTAAACTACAGATTTGTGAGTGGCATTGTCCGTCACTAAGAACAGGTGTTACTGTAGTTCTGTTTGGTTTCTCAAAGGGATAGAATGACCTCAGGATGGATAAACTAATTAACAAAAACTTCAAATCATCAGGTCTACATCTATTACTGTTTAACTTTTAAACACAGGGCAATTTTAATTGTCCCTGGTAGTAGGGGTCAGCAGTATGGTTGAAATATAATATTGTGATTTTTCAGAGCATTCTGACAATACCAATACATTTTGTGACAAACAAATAAAAAAAGAACAAAATAAATTAGTTAATTTGACTAAATTAACTTGGTGCTTTGCAGTATTATATAAAAACTAAAATAAAAAGGGTTTGGGACGGCTGTGGCTGAATGGTTAGAGCAGTCGTCCTCCAATGCGAGAGTTGGTGGTTCGAATCCTTTCAAACCAGCCTGTCGACGCAGATGGCCGTTTGTCCTGAGCCTGGTTCTGCTGGAAGTTTTTTCCTTTTAAAAGGGAGTTTTTCCTTTCCACTGTTGCCATTGTGCTTGCTCATGGGACATTGCAACGAAGCCAAGATTCAACTCGTCTGTTGGCTTCTTTAAGCCCCTCTCAGCTCAGTCTGGGCCTGATGCGTGTTCGGTCCTCCAACGAGCATTCAGAAAAAACACGAAGGCGCATAGGCGAGTTAATTTTACTCGCCTCTGATGCGTCCCTGATCCGCCACTAGAGGTAGTGTCAGTGCCGGATCCGAGCCGGGCAGACCCACTTGTGAATGCAACCCGCGGATCCACACTCCGAATATGATGATGACAACAGTGAGCGACCGCAGGATTAATCAACAAGCAGATTTATTAACAAGGGAATATTAAAAATGACACAAAACAGCAAATTGTAAAAGTTAATTTAGCTTTTCTCTCTCTCTCTCTCTCTCTCTCTCTCTCTCTCTCTCTCTCTCTCTCTCTCTCTCTCTCTCTCTCTCTCTCTCTCTCTCTCTCTCTCACTCTTGCTCTCGCTCTCGCTCTCTCTCATGCAAAACTGGAACCAAAAATGCAACATACCCAGTGGTAGAGCGTTGGGTTTTCATTCCAAGCCTTTTCTTGACTCGGGTTCGAATCTCACTCGGGACAACTTATTTTACGTTTGTCTTTTATTGGAGGAAAAAAGAAGAAGTTTGTGTTATGCCTGTGGTTAACACAAACTCCTTTTTTTTCTCCAATAAAAGACAAACGTAAAATAAGTTGTCCCGAGTGAGATTCGAACCCGAGTCAAGAAAAGGCTTCGAATGAAAACCCAACGCTCTACCACTGGACCACCGTGTATGTTGCATTTTGTAGTTCCAGTTTTGCATTTAAGGAATCGCCCCTTAGAAAATCCTGGCTATGCATATGTAAAATACGCTGATTTGTTATCAGTTATTAACAGAAATTAAACTCAGCAACACTAACATATATAGCTTTGCAGCCTCTGAAGTGGAGGAGCTGTGTGTGCGCGCACGCTGGAGGGAGACAGTAGATTTATTACTGAGGAAATATTAAAAACGACACGAAACAACAACTTGTAAACGTCTGACGTCTGTCCCACAATAAATACGTCGTCGTCCATTTCATGCTCAGCTGAGTTCTGCTCCACGCCTCTTTTGGAGCCGCGCTGCGGCTTCATTTATGAACACGTTTATGTGAGCGGGACCTGCCCGCCTTCAACTGTGGTCTTATGAATGACCCGGGGAGGATTAAAGCCGGACTGGTCTGTGCGGCAATTGCGCGGATTTGACTTATGAAAGGGGCTTTAGAGAACTTTACTAATTGGCTTTTCTATGTATGTGAACGCTCCTGTAAAGTGCCCTGAGACAACTTTGTTGTGATTTGGCGTTATATAAATAAACTGAATTGAATTGAATCCACCACCAGTCACATGCCAAAGTGTCCCTGGTCAAACACTGAACCCCTCATTGCCTCTGATGACAGGGTGTCCGCGGGGTCTTGAAAGTTATTAAAAGTTGATAAATCAATTTTGGGAAAATTAAGGGTCTTGAAAAGTATTAAAAAGTCTTGAAAGCAATTTGATGAGGTATTATTTTTTTGCTGTTATTCTAGCTTTAAATAATTTGACAGCAAAAAGTATGTATGACTAATATTTGTTTTCCTCACCGCGGAGGATTCAGAAACTGCTTCGCACAAATTTAGAGTGTCAGGTTACAACAGCCTTTACGGCTAGGCCTATCTTGTGCGCATGCACGGCTGCTTTATCTCCAAGTTGAGTCTGTGTGTTCGAGTAAGTTGCAGCGAGACCGTGAGAACAATGGGTAAATGCAAGTTTTCTGACTCCTGGTTGGAGATGCCTGATTTTCAAGAATGGCTGAGGCCTGTCGCCGAGAATAACCGCAAGGCTTATTGTACATTTTGTAAAAAAAAAGAGCGTAGCCTCAATGGGCATAAATGCTGAAGCTGAGTTAGAAGAGCTGAAAAAAAGAGAAAAGTTCTACAAGAGGTGTGCGATTCTCTGCAAAAAGATGCAGATCAGTTGGCAGAGCAGGCAGAGGGAAAGTCAGGTTCTTTAATGGCCCAACTGATCACCAAGTCCAATGTCTTGAGAAGGAGACGTAAAGAAAAACTCAGTGAGCTGGTGCAAACTGAAGAGTTGCTGGAATGCAAAGCAACTGCACTGAGGCACATGTAATGATTACTGTGTTTATTTCTTATTCGCCATTGTTCAACCAAGTTACTTTAAAATAGCTACGAGTCTTGTTGTAACCTAAGCTATATTTTCTTAAACCTAGTCGTGGTTCAGTTTCTTCTTTTGAACTTTTTTCTTTCCACTGTATCTCAGTTCTGTTGTAGGTTTGAGATTCACGGATTTAATTGAAAACAACAGCAGTTTTGTAAATCAAAGATTTGTTGCTTAATAAAACAAAGTGACGATAAGGTCTTGAATTTATTTTGGAAGGTCTTTAAAAAGTCTTGAAAAGGTATTGAAATTAATTTCATTATTCCTGCATATACCCTGGATGATGAGTGTCCCATTGGTATATGAATGTGATCTAAAAGCACTGATTAGTCTCTTTAGAAGGATTTGTTCAATTAGCTTTGTACAGATACAGTAGAGTGCTGGATGAATGGGTAAATGAGGACACAGATTGTGTTGTAAAGAGCTTTGAGTATCTTGATCAGACAGAAAGGCGCTATAGAAGAACAGTCCATTTACAGTACATTTAATTTTATTGAAATTGCTTCATTTAGTGATGTATTCAGTCTCAAAAGTATAAAAATAAAAAGTAAAAATGATCCTTCTGTTATTGAAAAAGTCTGCACACAATATAGATCAACAAAATCCACACAAAAAAACTAAAGTGCAAGTGCAGTTCCCAAAAAAATAAATAAAATTAAAGCTTAAGATCTGTTGAGCATAAATGTAACTTACAAGAAAAAATATGTTGCCTATGAAGCATATTGAAATATGTTGCATGAGGTATAACTTCCAAAACTTGTAACAAGGTGTCTTCAGCTGACCCTGAAGCTTGTGCTGGTGTTTCAGCTTCCTCTATTCCTCGCAGGAATGATTCCGTTTCTCAGACTGCTCTGTCTTTTATTACCTGCCTCTTTTCTTGGTCTATGTACCGACTGTGGAACTCAAGAGACACAGCTGAGCTGCAGGTGTTTGTACAGGCAGTTTAGAGCGTTTAGAGGGGAAACGCACGTATTTATGCTATGAAAATGAGCATATCATGATATAATTCATTTTCCCGGGCAATATTTTTTTACCGGTATTATCATGGACGATATGATATGGCCCAGCCCTACCTGGTAGGGTCTCCCAATGCAGATCGGTTCTAGGTGACAGGCCAGACAACGAATGATTCAGAAGAATTGTATGGACAAAAGAAAACAAGGAACTCTGTCCCTTGCCCATACGTAGGTTACCAGGGCCCCACCCTGGAGCCAGGCCTGCAGGAGGGGCTCATTGGCGAGCACCTGGTGACCGAGTCTCTACCCATGGGGCCCAGTTGGTAGAGTTGCATTTGAGCCCAAAAAATCTGATTGGCCCCAGCCTGCAGTCATAATTTCTGAACCCCACCCGACCCGACGAATTAACAGTAATTACAGGTCCGAACCCGGAAAAAGAAAAAGAAAAAAGTTTTTATTGGTTATTAACGGTCTGAGACACGCAGCTGCATAAAAGCGGCAGAAGATTTGGAGCTGAGAGGGTGTTTGTACTTTCATGGCCGTAAAAAAGCATTTAAACCCTGTTTCTGCTTTGGGATCTCACCTGTTTGGTCGTCGGCCGCACGTGTCCGCTGAGTGCAGCGGCAGAATGAATGTCCATTTGGGCGATGGATCGCTGCCTGGCAGTACAGTCCCATCTGAAGCTTAACTGAACTTTTTACCTCTTTCAAGACCAATCAGCTTGCGGTGAGAGCCGCGTGCGGCTGATGGATGTGTCAAAGTCAAAGTCAACTTTATTGTCAGAACTGCAATATGTACAGGACATACACAGGACCGAAATTGCGTTTCTCTCAGTCCCTCTGTGCAACAGTAACCATCTAAACACTAAACACTAAAACATTTAATAAACATAAGCATAAAATAGTAAAAAAGTGTAACACTGTCCTGAGTTTTTTCATAATAGTATAAAAGTATGAAAATTTACACCAACACTGAAACACCAAACACCCCTAAAACACCAAACACCCAATGAACATAAGCATAAAATGAAATAATAAAAGTGTAATACTGTCCTGAGTTTTTGCATAGTAGTATAAAAAGTATAAAACGTATATCTATAAAATAAACTGAAGTTTCTAGCGTTGACATTTGCAAAGAGTGGCACAGCAGCATATAAGTTAATGTACACAGTATATGTATGAGGTAGTTGATGTTGGTATATAGGCAAAGTGGCATATGAAGTAAGGCACATAAGGCACATTTGGCATCCTTAGATAAGGCTAGTCAGAGAATACTGTATATGTATCTGCAGTAGTGTAGATAAAAGTAGTGTAAATGTAAACAGTAGTAATAAATGTAAAGCAGTAGTAATAAATGTAAACAGTATTAATAAATGTAAACAGTGAATGTAAACAGTAGTATGACTATAGGCAGTAATGTAATACAAACATTAGTGCAAATATGAGAAGTAGTGCAAACTGAATGAACACATGACCGAGAGTTTAGTGAATAACCCGTTTGATGACACAGAGTCCAGTGTTAAAAACTTTGTGTTGAGTGGTAATGTGTGAGAAAGTTTTTTGTGTTAAGGCAGTTCAAATGGGAGGGGAGGCAGAGCAGGCAGAGTGTTTAGCATTCTGACTGCCTGATGAACAGAGCTGTCTCTCAGTCTGCTGGTTCGAGCCTGGAGACTCCTCAGTCTCCTCCCTGATGGCAGCAGTCTAAAGCGGCTGTGTAGTGGGTGTGTGGGATCACCTGCCATGCAGTGGGCTTTCCGAGTGAGGCGTTTGCTGTGTAAGTCCTGCAGTGAGGGCAAGGAGGTGCCGACGATCTTCTCAGCTGCTTTCACGATGCGCTGGAGGCTCTTGCGGCAGGATGCAGTGCATGCACCAAACCACACCGTGATGCAGCTTGTCAGGACACTTTCTATGGCTCCCCTGTAGAAGGTGCACATGATGGAGGTTGAAGCTCCAGCCCTTTTCAGCTTGCGGAGAAAGTAGAGGCGCTGGTGAGCCTTCTTGGCCAGTGCTGCAGTGTTCCTGCTCCAGGACAGGTCCTTTGAGACGTGCACTCCCAGGAACTTGGTGCTGTCCACTCTCTCCACTGCGGTGCTGTTGATGGTCAGAGGGGCATGTTGGGCATCCCTCTTCCTGAAGTCCACAACAATCTCCTTTGTCTTCTCCACGTTGAGAGTGAGATTGTTGTGTCCGCACCACAAGGCCAGGCGGCTCACCTCGTTCCTGTAGTCCGTCTCATCGTTGTTGCTGATGAGACCCACCACTGTTGTGTCGTCCGCAAACTTGATGAAGTGGTTGGAGCTGTATGATGGTGTGCAGTCGTGTGTTAGCAGGGTGAATAGAAGGGGGCTCAGCACACATCCTTGTGGGGCCCCTGTGTTCAATGTGATGGTGCTAGATGTGTTACTCCCGATCCGTACTGTCTGTGGTCTCCCGGTCAGGAAGTCTAGCAGCCAGTTACACATTGAGGTGTTCAGCCCCAGACTGTCCAGTTTATGGATGAGCTGTTGGGGGATGATGGTGTTGAATGCCGAGCTGAAGTCGATGAACAGCATTCTAACATAAGAGTCCTTCGTGTCCAGATGTGTGAGAGCTGTGTGGAGGGCAGAGGAGATGGCATCGTCGGTTGAGCGATTAGGTCGGTATGCAAATTGGAAGGGATCCAGGGAGGCAGGGAGGACAGATGTGATGCTTTTCATGACTAGCCGTTCAAAGCACTTCATCAGGATGGGGGTGAGTGCTACTGGGCGATAGTCATTGAGGCATGCGGGCGTTGCCTTCTTTGGGACAGGGATGATGGTGGTGGCTTTGAAACAGGTGGGGACGATGGCCTGGCTCAGTGAGATGTTAAAGATGTCCGTGAAGACCACTGCGAGTTCCCCTGCACAGTCCTTCAGCACGCGACCAGGTATGTTGTCAGGACCAGAGGCCTTCCGGTCTGAGGACAGCGCCAGCACCTGGCCATCAGGAGAGGGGGGGGAGTTTATGTGCAGGTGTGCTGTTACTTGCCTCAAACCGAGTGTGGCAGGCCATGTTATCATATAATTGGATCGCGGATGATCCTCACCTAATGAAAAGCCCGAGACCGGCCCGGACTGCCCATTAATCACATTATAACAGCCCGGGCCTAATTCTGGTCGGTCCGGGCCGGGTTTCGGTTTTGGGTTAAAAATGACAGCTCTATCGGTTGGGCTCTGTCCGAATGAGCAAAATGGGTTTGCTTTCCTGTAGACCCACCACCTTCAAGAGGGGCCATATGAGTTGGGTGCAGGAATCCATGGGCAGTGCAGTGGCTGAAGGCGGGGACCTTGATGCTCTGAACCTGGCTTATCAAAGCTGGCTCTTGGGACATAGATCATGATCTCACTGGCAGGGAAGGAGCCTGAGCTTGTGCATGAGGTTGAGAGGTATCAAATGGATATAGTTGGGCTTACCTCAGCGTACAACATGGCTCTGGAACCAATCTCCTTAAAGGACAACACCCACCATGTTTTCAAATTGCATCGCCATTAATATTTATTAGTTTATTTAAAAATAATACAGGAGCGTTTATTTATATTGTAGAGAAATAACGCTAAATGTGTTATTTCATGATTTATAGCAGATTTTAGCAGAAGCTCCGGGAAAAATCTGCTCCTCTCCATATATGGGCATTCACATCACTAAAGTAACCGCCTTGGAGTTACAGGCGGAGTTATAATAAGCATTCATCAACTTCCATGACCGCTGCTCTGAGCGAGGAAA
This sequence comes from Garcialebias charrua, assembly GCA_038048925.1. Lineage (NCBI taxonomy): Eukaryota > Metazoa > Chordata > Actinopteri > Cyprinodontiformes > Rivulidae > Garcialebias > Garcialebias charrua. The sequence continues at coordinate 33,111 of JBBPBX010015754.1, forward strand.
AAAAAAAGCGAAGCATTTTTAAATATTCCCTAAATCTGCCTGTTGATTAATCCTGCTGTCGCTCACTGATGTCTATCATATTCTGAGCGAGCATCCACGTAGACATACTAGTTTAATTCGCTTGATCGCGACAAATTCATTAATTTCCGCATCGGCTTTTTATTCTCTCCCCCCGTGACCAGACAGGTCGGGAGTACAGAAAGGCAGCCGCGCAACGGAGCTCTGCGCGCGTGCTCCCCCGTGCTCCCCGCAACAAGGCTGGGACGGAGCCGAGCCCTGAGTCGGCACGAATTCGGAACTTCAAAGGTGACCAGCGGAACGAGGAGCCAGAGACGCGCGGCTTACTCCTCTGGGCAAAGGAGTGAGAGCAGCAACAGTCCGTAGCAATGTTATAAAAATAAAAAAAACTGAGCGCTGGTCCATCTGTACACACAAATGCACCAGGAAATATGCAGTTTTAACTCCCACTCTCATAAACCTCCATGGAAACTCACTCCTGCCTTCTGGGTGGATACGTAACTGAAGTCACTTGACACTTCGGCACTCTTCGGCCGGGTTTCCGGATTCATTCGGGACTGTTTTTTTTAATTTTATTTTTTAACCCTCGCCTGGCCCAAATGCAAAAATGAAAATAGACATCATATTAAACTACAGTAATTGTCCAATATGGTGAATTGTTACTGTCATGGTGGGTGTTGTCCTTTAATTGGGCTGGACCTTATTCCACTTTGGAGTTGCCCATGGTGAGAGGCACCAAGCTGGTGTGGGTCTACTCTTAGACCCTGGATTGGTGCCTGTGTGTTGGAGTTTTCCTTAGTAGGGCTGGGCCATATCATATCGTTACCGGTAATACCGGTATAAAAAGCTTGCCCGGGCAAAAAACTTATATCATGATATGCTAATTTCATGACGTAATACGTCAGGGCGCCCCGCCCCTTAACACCGGAGCACTTTAAACAACTGCGCACCTCCCCTCCACCAGTCTGTACTGGTGTAAAACGCTAATTAGTTACTGCTAAAATGTTAAAAACAACGCGCTCGCGTCTCAACTTCTCTCCTCCCTGCTCTGCAGCCGGCACAGACAGCTGTCCCCCGCCCCGCTCCGCTCCGAGCAGCTCGGTGCTGCATGTCTTTCGTTGCACGTCCCCGCTGTAAACAACAAACACGCGCGGCTCCACGGTCTCTCCATCAGAGACAGTTCAGTTAAAAAAATGAATCAGAGGACACGTTCCTGCATGAACAGATGAAGCTGAAACATGAAGGTCAGCTGATCAACTTGTAGAAGTTACAGCTCATTTAAAGGAGCTGTATGTAACATTTTTTATAAACATATTTCTTCACTCTGCCACATCTCCTGACAGACTGATGTTAGCCAGGTAATCTCTGAAAAAATATATACTTTAAAAATGATCTGTTATTTAGATTGAAAAAGTCTGCACAAAATATAGATAAAAAAAAACCACCGCAAAAACTAAAGTGCAGGTGTAGTTTTACTTGGAGACTAAATACTTTACTAAATAAAGTAATTTCAGTAATGCATAATGCATTACCTTTAAATATCCAAATGCATTTTGTTAAAAGACAAAGTTGTTATAATCTTAAGGGGACAGAGATGTTTGTAAAACCACAATTCAGAACTAGTTTGAAGGGACGTTCTACCTCAATCCAGGGAATTAGATTATGGAATGGCTTGGAGAATGTAGTTAAAAATGCCAAGTCACTGTTTACATTAAAAAAAATGATCAAAATGAATGTGTTAATGAAATAAAGTACAGTTTCATTGTGTGCAGGAAGCTGTGGGGATATGTGCATATTGATGGGTGCATGTGTATAAAGTAATAAACCATCAGGTTTTCTACTGAAATGTTAAATCACAAAAGTGGAGACCACCCTGACCGCCTGCTGCTGCTGAAGTCTCCATCAAACTCGAGTCCTGAAAAGCCTGAAATTTGACATTGTGTTGGAGAGCTTACCAACAACGTGTTGTCTTTTACAGAAGCTCCTCCTTCTTATGACGAAAGCTGCAACACATGAGGAGGATCAAGGAGCTGCAATCAGGACGACTGTCAAGTCCCAACTTTTTATAGAAAATGCTTGAGCCAAGTGTACAGAGTAGACACATTCCCAAAGTAAGAGTCTTGTCAAATGTTCAAATTGCAGACAAGCCACAATGTAACGGCACCAGTCCCTAATTTTCGGCCTCCATTCTTAGATTTTTCATGATGTGTTGAAATAAAAATGAACTGGCCTCAAGCTCTTCTGCCCACTGAACAAATATTTCTATGACCACAGACAACCACATAGCGTTACTGAAGTCAAGTTTTGGTTTACTTCTTGGACTTTTATTTTCACACCACTCTACACCCAACAAGTGAAGATTTTTGTTTGAGGGTTGTTTAAAAATCCCATTTACAGCATCTGTAATGTCACAGTTGACAGTTTTGCATGAAAGTTGTGAAACTAAGCTGTTTTAAGTTGAAGCCTTTGCAGATGTTGGAATCAACATTTAGCCTCCAGTTATCAAATTTTATTTTATTTATTTTGTAATTTGCCTTAGATTGGTTTTTAATATAGATAATCATTTGTCTTTTGTGAATGCTGCATGGAGTTAACAGTTTGTAAAGTACTATCCATTTTGGCCTCCAACAATAGTTTTTCTCTAATGAATGACTTTATTCTGTGTTTGATGTATTTTAGAAGTTTGTCAATAATCCAACATAGCTGTGATCTTTTTGTTTGCCACTTCATGATGTGCTTCACATCTTGTAGTCATATATGGAGTTATAATTTTCTTTATGCCAAGTCATCAAACATCCTTCAAGATATTGTATTTATTTATTGTTCTTTCGACTACTGCTGTTTCAATAAACCAGTTCAAAGAAGTGTTTTTTTGTGTTTGTTTCGAGCAAATTCTGATTCTAAATTCATTCAACCTTTATTGAAACAGGTTACCGTAGTCCCATTGAGCCACAAGGACTCGTTTTTTACAAGAGAGACCTGAATTTTAACAAAGTGATGATGGCAGTGGACAACGACAACAATAGACAATCATAAAGGATGCATACAAGTTTTTTTGTTTTGTTTTTTTTACAAATGAAAATAAAATGGTAATTAAAAGGAAAAGTAGTAAAAAACAACAACAAAAACATCTAGATTATAAGTGTTGGGTTTAAAGAAACAGACACAATAAGTGATGATCTTTGCTTTGCTAAGGGAAGCACAGTCGAGATCAACTCGCCAACCGTCTTCAACTCGTTGCTTCCCTCAGCGTCTTTTTATTCACTTCAGACAAGGGATAGGCGTGATCACATATGTGACAATAAACATTCTTTAAGCACTGGCCGTGTCAGTTGCTTAAGGCAGAAAGAACTTTGAAACAGGGAAATAACACCAAAACTGTCTCAGTGGAATCCAAAAAAGCTAAGTGTGGTCCTCTGGGCATTCAAAAAACAAAGCAAAAAAAAAAAAATGTAGAAACGTTTCGTCTTTCGTCCGAAAGACTTCCTCAGTCCGAGAAGCTGTGTTCAGCTCAGTCTTATAAATAGCACCCTCCCACAGTGGATCACAGCTTCTCGGACTGAGGAAGTCTTTCGGACGAAAGCCGAAACGTTTCTAGTTTTCTTTTTTGCTTTGTTTTATTTTTTGAATGTCCAGAGGACCAGACTTAGCTTTTTTGGATTTTTCTACCTGGATTATTGAGCATGCATCAGGGTGTCTCACTGGAACTTTCCACTGAGGAGCACATGAAATAAAATGTTCACTCAGAGTAAGAGTTATCAAGATAAAATTAAATACAAAAGAAAGGAGCATGGGCAGACATTTAAGAAATTATTTTTCCTAACAATTCCCTCCTGTTTGAGCGTTTTATTGAATGTGAAAGCATCGGTCCAGCACCATTTGCTTTATGCATTTTAAATGCAGACATCATTAAACCTTTCTTAAGCCTGTTTGTTGTTCTCCCCCAGTCAAAAAAGGAAAAAGGTTTAAACATTAAGTCATGCATTAAGAAATATTTCAAACTTAGAGTATGGATCACACAAAGTGAATATTTGTATTTTATTCCCTAGGATGCTGTGTGAATGCCGTGGGAAAACCCCCCAGGGCTGATGGTTACCGTATATCAGGGGTGTCAAAGACCCGGCCCGCGGGCCGCATCCGGCCCGCCAGGGGGTTTTAGTCGGCCCGCGGATGAATCTGAATCATTAAAAAAAAGAATAAACGCTATTTTCTTAAAAATCTGCAGTTCCTATGTTGTCCGCTATAGAGACGTTGTGTTTTAGTCAGTTCCTATGTTGTCCTACTCAAACCGGCTGCCTCTAGGACCCAGGGGCGCTGTGTTTTAGTATGAAAGACGCAGCAGATAGCAAACGGAGGCTCTGCTCATTTTCCCTGTCTTCATGTGCGCAGCAAGCGTTCATCGTCCTGATGTGAAACAGCACAAAAACAAGATTTCAGGGTTGTTGAGGGAGTTTGAGAAACGATTTCAGGTCTTTAGAAGAATAGAATATATCTTTATTGACAGGGCACATGATTGAAATTACGCACACAAGATGGGCCGAGTGCACGAAGCCACAGTCGTGTCAGCACCGCCACAAAGGCAAACTCGAGACAGAATTAGCAGTTTTTCTCTCACCACTCACCATCAGAGCTTCTGATGTGCTGTTGACATGTTGAAATCATTTATTTGCAGTGTGATGTAGAATTGAAGGACAAATTTGCCTCTGTGGGCTTGGAAACATTTTACAAGTATCTCTTACTATCCTAAACTGACAGCACTGGCTGCAAAAATGTCCATGTTTGGGACTACCTACCTGTGAGCAAGTTTTCACTAACAAACATTAATAAAACAGCTACGCTCAAAGCTCAATTTATGGGTTCACAGTTGCTTCCTAGATGTGGAAAATGGATTTAAAATTCATTCATTTCTAAATTTTGATGCATTTTTAACATGCAGGAAAGTGTTTTAACAAAACTGTTTTTTTTTATGTCCAGAGGCCCAGACTTAGCTTTTTTAGATTTTTCTACCTGGATTATTGAGCATGCATCAGGGTATTTAACAAAACAGTTTGTTGAATAAATGTTTTAAAACGTGCAATCACTGATCAGTTTTTTAATGTGTAATGCACTTAAATGTTAAACTGAGTAAAAGTGTAAAAGGACAATTAATTTAATGTAAATATTTTTATAATTTATTTATTCTTTGCACTAATACAAAGAAAAAAAGTGGACTTTTGGAATGAGTATTCTGGTCTGGCCCCCTTGAGATCCGATTAAGCTGTATGCGGCCCCCAGATCAAAATGAGTTTGACACCCCTGCCGTACATCCTCTGTTTTTGGAAGGGAAACGCATCGCCTCACGCCCCTCATGACAAAGACCTGCTAAGACCCACTCGGCATCCTTTACAAATCTAGAACAGATAGTAGACTGTTTCAAGTACACCTCGCTGCAGCCTGCAGAACGGGGTGGAGCCGGACCACTGTCAGTCCCGGAAGTGGTGCTATTGCACTCCGGAAATGAAGGGGGCGCTAGTGGCGCTATTAAAAATACAACAAACGCTGCCATAAAATAAACAATGTGTTCACATTACATCTTAACAAGGTTACATTTAGATAACAAATCAAGCCAAACAAGAAGAATACAGTATCAAGTAAATAAAACTGTTCAAACAAAAAGCTAACAAGAATAAAAGTAAGGATAAAAAAATTAAAAACCTAAGGGGGCATATTGTATTTATAACATAAAGAACCAGTGCATACGTTACACATTCTCATTCTTGCAGTGTGTGAAATTAGGGACGGTTTTAATGAATGAATCAATCAATCAAACAAACTTTATTTCAGACACAAAAAAGGTCCATAAAAATACACATAGAAAATCCATAAACAACTAAAATAAAGTAATAAAAGACAAATAATTCACTGAGTCACAAATAAATGATGGCGCCAATGATTCCACAATCTTGAACAAAATCTCACTGCACTAAAAGTAGGATTTACTAGATTTGCAATTATATTATTGCATGACACAGACAATCTACACATGCATTTATACATAAGATTCCTGAGCACAGCAGCACATGTGGGAACAGCATTATGTACAAACATATGGCTAGCACTGCTCCATCTGGGCACTTTGAGGAGCAGCCTCATGCCATCATTGTATGCCACATAAAGTTTATGCAGGCTACTTTTTTTGTATCTTCGCCACAGATGGGCAGTGTATAGCGAGGTACAAAAAGCCTTAAAAAGAGCTATTTTCACAGAGGATGAACACATACCAAACTTTCTGATCAGAGTATTAGCTTGTGCATATATCATACGATACTGCCTACAGATGTCACGATCATCAGAGAGGTCATCAGAAATGCAATGTCCCAAATATTTGATTTCACTGCATATGTTGAGGACAGCACCAGATAGAGAGAAGTCAGGGGTTATCGGTCCTACTTCTAACAATCATAACTTTGCTTGCATAATGAAGCGACACTTGTGTATATAATGTTTGGCTAACAGCAGAACATTATTTATACCATAGTCAATGTTATTATCATTAATAAAGACACCAAATTTAATCTCTTGGATGACAAAATTAGTTAAATGTATCCCATGATCCCACATAAACTGGTGAAGATTTTGCCAAAGGATGGTACAAAATCACATGTGAAAAACAGATGATCCAAATCCTCAGTTACTTTCTCACAAAACACACATTTATGTGTGTTTTGACACTTTCTGTGTCTCAGAAAGTCATTAGTTGGATAGATTTTATTTATAATTTTGAATTGTACTTCTTTAATTTTGGATGGGAGAGGAAAAGATAAATAATTTGATCTAATCGTCTTAATTTGTTCCTTATTGAAATCTCTGAGGATATATTGCCTTTTAAGTACATCAGTAGCACAGTACTGCGATAAACAGCTCATTAACTTATTATTAGGGGCGGCCGTGGCACAGTGGTAATGGCAGTCGACCCCCGATCAGAAGGTTGGAGGTTCGAATCCCGCGTCCGCCCACCATGTGTCGTTGTGTCCCTGGGCAAGACACTTAACCCCGAGTTACTCCCGGTAGGACTGGATGGCGCCTTGCAAGGCAGGCCACCACGACCGGTGTATGAATGTGTGAATGAATGGGTGGATGGCTGGTATTGTAAAGCGCTTTGGGGCTCCTCACAGGGGGCTGGAAAGTGCTATATAAATAAGCTCCATTTACCATTTACCATTACATTTG
>JBBPBX010015755.1:1493-23287 GCA_038048925.1 Garcialebias charrua
GCAAAAATGTGGAATTAGCCCCCCAAAATATGCTAAAATTTAGCATAACTACAGTACTTGCAGAAAAAGCTTGCACTTGCATAAATAAGCAAAAGTTTGCAACAAAAAAAATAATAATTTGTCAACAATGGACAACAACAACAGACAATCATAAAAAATGCATACAAATTAAAAAATAAAATTAAACAGCAAACTCTCAGTCAACAAAAAACTTTCTTTAATCTCTGAGTATGCGCTCTTCTCCCATTCTTTATTATATTTTTTCCCATATTTCCCCCACTTATTGGAGCTAATTTTCGCGTGGTCTTGTCACTCTAGACAGAGAATAAAGAACAAAGAATAGCAAGCCCAAATAAGCGATTTCACATCCAGAACAAGCCCAAACCGCACCGAGCGACCCACCAAAATTATAAGCGACTTCAGAAAAGCCCTAAAGTCGCTTATAATAAGCGGACTGCTTCTCATGGGGTCCGTGCCGTGACGTCAGAAACACTGTCGGTCTCTCTCTCTGGGTCTCTGATTGGTCGGGGGAGGAGTCTGTGGAGTCTTTCCAAAACAACGAATCCACCATTTTTTTCTACCGCCAGAGTCACTGACTAATGGCTGTCAGTCCCCTTGTTGTTTTAGCTTGAAAAAAAAAAAAAAGAAAAAATAATGTCCAATTTGTGGTCAGATGCAGAGGTGCAGGCGCTTTTGGGCTTTGTGGCTGACGAGAAGATCCAAAGCGAGCTGGAGGAAAATGTTAGAAATGAAAAAGTATTTAGAGAAGTCTCGGAGCTGATGGCTGCTCATGGCTACAAGAGAACACCAAAGCAGTGCCGGGAAAAGCTGAAGAAACTTCGGAGCTTCTTCTACCGTAGAATTAAAGACAATGGCAGGAGCGGATCAGACCGTGGTAATTGGAAGTGGTTTGATCAGATGGATGCTATCTATGGTAGTCGCCCAGCTAATAATGGGAGGAAAGGTAGCTTGGACACAGCCACTGCTCATGTTGAAGCAATTATTGAAGATGGTGAGTGTTTTCTAACTTTAAAACATATTTTAAGTTACTGATCCCATCGGTTCTGAACATATTTTTAACCCCCCAAAAAAGAGGCTGACATTGATGCAACAATGCTATAATTAACACAAATGCTAACTGTACTCCGTTCTAACTGTATTTTATCCAGAACATATTTCAGCATGTGACGCTACAGAGTCCACACTGGAGCCTCCAGACCTCCCGGCTTCGCAGAATGCCCCTGCTCCGTCAGCTGATTCAACCACATCGCAGCCCAGCACCTCACAGAGCAGAACAGATCGTCAGCCTTCAGTACTTGGTAAGAACAGATGCGACAGTTACGTTCCACATCACTTTATTTGTGACGATAAGGACATGCTCTTATTTTATTTATAAAATAAAAAATGAATAAATGATTAATTAATACTGAATCATATACGCACCACATGTGGTGGTATGAAATACACATGGCCCCAGTTACATACAACAATTAAATGTAAAAGTTAAACAGTAATAGGATCTATGATATGAACTAAGAAAAATATTACCGGTAACTACAATCAAATAATAATAATACGCTAAGCACTAAATATCATCAAACAAAAAAACAATACGTCGAACAACAGCACAAACTTGAGTTTGTGCAGCCTTATAAATATCTAACCAGATTAATCACTGAAAAATCATATACTGTTTCTGCTGATCTGTTCAATGTTGCTGTGTTCATTCGTGCCCATCTGCTCACACAGACACGTTTGTGCTGCTGTTCCGCGTATTGTATGCTACTAGTGCTTAGTGTATTTTTAGCAGCTGTTAATCTTCAGGGTATCCGCAGGGTTGTAAAAGGTATTAAATAAAATTAACACAAATTACAGCCATTAAAAAGTATTAAAAAGTAATAAACATAATCTGACGAGTTTTTAAAAAAAAACCTATACAACTATATTTTTCCCGTTCTATCGGCGAAAAAAATCCTGTGAATTTATTTATCTTTTCTAAATTTATGTTCGAGTAGGACCGTAGCTAAATAAATTACGTCATATTGTCGGTCAGTGTGCGTTCGTGCCTACGGCTGGCCGAGGGCCGACAGAGCTTCCAGAACCATCATGGTTAGAGGACGCCAGATTCAGAGACTGGCTTCAGCCAACAGCCGAGAGGCTTAAGGCCCCAGTATAGCTCTGCCTTCGGCCGAACGCCGCTTGACGCCATTCGAATCTATAAATAAATATCTATAAATATGTCACTTCGGCCTATAGTCATGTAAATTATGCAAAAAAACTGCGACTTACAGGCTGAAAAATACAGTAGTTATTATTTTTCTCCCTCTCTTATTGTGCACGTTTTCAGTGTTGAATTGTTTTAATTACCGTACTTTCCGCCTTAAAAGTCGCACCGCCGTATATGTCGCATCAGTCCAATTATATCCAATAAAGGGGAAAAATCATACACACTAAGGACTTTAACAAGATTAAAACTTAAAAACAATTATTTGTTTGCTGAAAATTATAGCAAAGATGTGTCTGAGCTGAACTTTTCCTTAATAAATTAACAGAATGGTCAAATCCGCGGAATTTACCGTATTTTCCAGACTACAAGTCGCACCTTTTTGCCTAATTTGCATGCCCTGCGACTTATAGAGAGGTGAGACTTGTTTATGGATTTTCCCCCATATTTTCAGACCAATTTTTGGCTCAGATATGACCGTTTTTCCATTTTGGCAAAAAAGGTGCAGTACCACTTTCGGCCGTTCGGGGTGCAGTACCACCTTTGTCCATTAGGGTACACCAACCGTTCCCACCTCATGTGTCCGACGAGAGCCTCCTCTGGTCGGATTCACTCTGTCGCAGCCCGGCCTCCTGCTCTGGAGGTATGAACTAACTACTTCGCTGTTAGCTCAGTGTTTGTTAGCAAAATAGGTCAAGAACCACAGGACAGATTTTGATCAACTTACAGAACGTAATCACTAGATGGATATTTACAACTGATTAGCTTTATGAGATGTTTGAGATAAAATTTGATGTTTTATAGATGTAAATGTGTTGCGGTTAGCTTAGTTGATTTTTCATTGTACGTTTGAGCAAATAGCTCATAAACCACACGGCAGATTTTTGTTTAACTTACAGAAAGTAATCACTAGATGTACATTTACAAACTGTTAGCTGTTGGGTTATTTGAGATAAAATTCGATGTTTTATAGATGTAAATGTGTCGCGGTTAGCTTCGTTGTTTTTCCTTGTACTTTTTCAAAGCGAAAAAATTTAAATCCAGCAGATTTGACCATTACGTGAATTTATTAAGGAACGGTTAAGCTAAGACACATGTTTGCTATAATTTTCAGCAGACAAATAATTGTTTTTACCGTGTTAATCTTGTGAAAAGTCCTTCCGTGCATGCTTCTGTGGTCGTCATTTTCAGCAGGGCAAATGACGCGCTGACGCGTCGCGTAGCGGTGACGCATAATAGATGCGACTTATATAAAGGTGCAACCTGTTTATGGATTTTTCCAATTTATTGACAATAATTGGACAAAGCAACCTATAGTCCAGAAAATACTGTAAATAGTTTCTCTTTGTCTGCACTTCCAAACGTGCGCGCGCAGCGAAAGGAAACCATGCATTTCTTTAAAATTTAACAAGATAAACACCTTAAAAAATATATTTGTTTGCTGAAAATTATAGCAAGGATGTGTCTCAGCTGAACTTTTCCTTAATAAATTAACAGAATGGTCAAATCCGCTGAATTTATATAGTTTTGCTGGTCGGGTCTTCCAAACGTGCGCGCGCGCAGCGAAAACCTTCTTCTCTTTAAAATTTAACAAGATAAACACCTAAAAAATATATTTGTTTGCTGACATTATAGTAAAAGTGTGTCTGAGCTGAACTTTTCTTAATAAATGCACTTTGACGGTTAAAACATGGCAAAATGAAGCCGACGAAATAAAGCAGCTTTAAAATTACTACACGCTCACCCGCCCATAATGATGACAGAAACACCTACCGTATTTTCCGCCTGAAAAGTCGCACCTCTCTATAAGTCGCTTTGTCCAATTATTGGCAATAAATTGGAAAATTCCATAAACATGTCGCACCTTTATTTAAGTCGCATCTATTATGCACTTCTGGCAACTGGAGGAGGCAATCGCTTTTTTCTCTTGCTCCTTTCCTCCCCAACCTACCCCCCTGTGCGGCTTCTTGTCTTGTCTGCAGCTCCTCAGAAAGCACCTCGAACGCAGATTAAGATGAATTGGGTTGTATGGGCAAATCAATTCTACTGACAAGATTTCAACAAAAGGCAAGGCACGGGGGAGCCGGCCCATCCCTGCAGATTGACCGGGAGGATACGCCATGGATTCCTGGAGCCGATGGAATGGTGAGCGTCTCGCTCCCTGTGCTCTGTGGGGACGTGAACAATCTGGATTAAATCGGATTTATGATGGCAGCGCTTTGCTTTTTGGCATTTTGTGGAGCACTGGCCTATCGGCAAATGAGGGAGACTTCAGCAGGACTTAATGCCATGTTGGAGCACCCGAAAGTCTGATCTGCGCCGTGACCTCGATAAATCAGCTGTTTACGAGCTAATCCGGAAGGTGAACAGATCACCCGCACGGCTTTGGGACTCTGGACGCTGTACTGGTCAATATCTGAGGGCCATAGCTTGGATCAGTGGAAAAAGTCCCAAATTGGATCATATTTGGATCATATTTGGATCAGAGTTGCCCAGCAGGACTCAAGGCTGCAGAAAAGTACACTGTGTGCCTGAAGTGAAAATATTTGTCATCCTTATCTGACTCTCCCTAAACAGCCTTGGAAGGCTGGATATCAAATTTCTTCTGAGACGTGTTTACTGAGGACACCAGCTGCTATCTATCGCTACCCCCCCCGGAGAACTTTTCTGTGAGCGTTATCGGAGGCCGGCTGGTCACATCTCAGAACTGTTGCTATCTGGAATGCTCATAGACAGATCTCACTGTCTCAACCTCAAAATGCATAAATGTGATTTGTCATAACTGTTGGCTTGCTGGTAGAGTTTTTTGATGTATTTTGATGTATCATATAGTGTCCTGTAAGACTAAATGTGATAGAATCTTTTTTGAATACCACTGATTAACCACTGTTACCTTCCTTTTTTCCATATCTGTTTGTTGTGGCGCGGATTAATTTCTGCTGTGGCTGTTGTGCACACGTCACCTCTCAAGGACGGTGTGTGCGTCAATTGCAATGTTTTGAACTCTGGTGCAATGACGATGCCAATAAAGATATATTCTATTCTATTATGCGTCACCATTACGCGACGCGTCAGCGTTTCATTTGCCCTGCTTAAAATGGCGGCCACAGAAGCATGCACGGAAGGACTTTTCACAAGATTAACACGGTAAAAACAATTATTTGTCTGCTAAAAATTATAGCAAAGATGTGTCTTAGCTTAACCGTTCCTTAATAAATTCACATAATGGTCAAATCTGCTGGATTTAAATTGTTTCGCTTTGACGTCTTCCAAACAGTCACGCATGCTGCAAAAATAAATTTAAATTCGATGTTTTAGGAGCGTAAATATGCAACTTATAGCTCTGTTGTTTTTCCGGCTACTATTTAGCAAATAGTCAAGTCAAAGTCAACTTTATTGTCAGAACTGCAATATGTACAGGACGTACACAGGATTGAAATTGCGTTTTTCTCAGTCCCTCGGTGCAACAGTAACCAGACCGGAGTCAGCGCGTGCGGCTGGGGAAAGCTGTCTCGGACACTCGGACCATAAGCACAGGTTCACCACAAGGCTGTGTTCTTTCCCCTCTGCTCTTCTCCCTGTACACCAACTGCTGCACCTCCAACCATGACTCCGTAAAACTTATTAAGTTTGCGGACGACACCACCCTCATCGGGCTCATCTCGGATGATGATGAGTCTGCGTACAGGAGAGAGGTGGGTCGGCTGGTGACCTGGTGCAGCAACAACAACCTGGAGCTCAACGCCCAGAAGACAGTGGAGATGATTGTGGACTTCAGGAAAGACAGAGCCCCTCTGCCCCCCATCACCTTTAACAACACCCCCATCATCATTGGGGACTGCTACCGGTTCCTCGGCACCACCATCACCCAGGACCTCAAGTGGGAGCCAACCATCAGCTCCCTCATCAAAAAGGCTCAGCAGAGGATGTACTTCCTGCGACAGCTGAGGAAGGCCAAGCTGCCGGCCAAGCTGATGGTGCAGTTCTACACGGCCATCATCGAGTCCATCCTCAGCGCGTCCATCACAGTGTGGTACGCCGGGGCCACTGTCAGGGACAGACACAGACTGCAGCGCATTGTGCGCTCTGCTGAGAAGGTAATCGGCTGTAGTCTCCCATCTCTCCATGACCTGTACGTCTCCAGGACTGTGAGGCGAGCAGGTCGGATCACAGCTGACCCTTCTCACCCTGCATACGGTCTGTTCGAACGACTCCCCTCAGGCAGGAGGCTTCGGTCAATTGGGACCAGAACCTCCCGCCATAAAAACAGTTTCTTCCCCTCTGCTGTCAGACTTTTGAACACTCATAACCATGTTACCTCATAACTTGCCTTGGTCGCTGTATTTTGATTGGGAATCACTGTATCACTGTATTTTGATTGCACCACTCTAATTGCGCTGTTTTTTAGTAGGTTTTGTTCACTGAATATTGTATTGATGTTTTGTTTTATGGTTTATGTTTTTTATGTTTTATGTTTCTATATTTTATGCACCGTTATGCCAAAGCAAATTCCTAGTCTGTGAATCCTGTTCATTGACAATGGCAATAATAAACTGAATCTGAACTGAATCTGAATCTGAATTTAAACACTAAAACACTAAAACATTTAATAAACATAAGCATAAAATAGTAAAAGTGTAACACTGTCCTGAGTTTTTGCATAGTAGTATAAAAGTATGAAAATTTACACCAACACTAAAACACTAAACATTTAATGAACATAAGCATAAAATGAAATAATAAAAGTGTAATACTGTCCTGAGTTTTTGCATAGTAGTATAAAAGTATAAAAAGTATATCTATAAAATAAACTGAAGGTTTTAGCATTGACATTTGCAAAGAGTGGCAAAGCAGCATATGAGTTAATGTACACAGTATATGTATGAGGTAGTTGATGTTGGTATAGAGGCAAAGTGGCATATGCAGTAAGGCACATAAGGCACATTGGGCATCCTTAAATAAGGCTAGTCAGAGAATACTGTATATGTATCAGCAGTAGTGTAGATATAAAAGTAGTGTAAATGTAAACAGTAGTAATAAATGTAAACAGTAGTAATAAATGTAAACAGTATTAATAAATGTAAACAGTGAATGTAAACAGTAGTATGACTATAGGCAGTAATGTAATACAAACATTAGTGCAAATATGAGAAGTAGTGCAAACTGAATGAGCACATGACCGAGAGTTTAGTGAATAACCCGTTTGATGACACAGAGTCCAGTGTTAAAATCTTTGTGTTGTGTGGTAATGTGTGAGAAAGTTTTTTGTGTTAAGGCAGTTCAAATGGGAGGGGAGGCAGAGCAGGCAGAGTGTTTAGCATCCTGACTGCCTGATGAACAGAGCTGTCTCTCAGTCTGCTGGTTCGAGCCTGGAGACTCCTCAGTCTCCTCCCTGAAGGCAACAGGCTGAAGCAGCTGTGTAGTGGGTGTGTGGGATCACCTGCCATGCAGAGGGCTTTCCGAGTGAGGCGGTTGCTGTGTAAGTCCTGCAGTGAGGGGAAGGAGGTGCCGACGATCTTCTCAGCTGCTCTCACGATGCGCTGGAGGCTCTTGCGGCAGGATGCAGTACATGCACCAAACCACACAGTGATGCAGCTGGTCAGTTCATTCATTCATTCATTCAACCTTTATTTATACAGGCTAGCCTCGTTGAGTCACGGGGACTCATTTACAAGAGGGACCTGTCTCACTCACACCAAACAACCATCCACTCTCACACTCACACCTAGGGTCAATTTAGAGTCACCAATCAGCCTAACAAGCATGTTTTTTGGTCTGTGGGAGGAAACCGGAGTACCCGGAGGAAACCCACGCATGCACGGGGAGAACATGCAAACTCCACCCAGAAAGGCCCCGGACCGGGATTTGAACCGGCAACCTTCTCGCTGAGAGGCAGCAGCTCTACCAGTTGTGCCACCGTGCTGCCACTTTCTATGTCTCCCCTGTAGAAGGTGCACATGATGAGGGTTGTAGAAGGTGCACATGATGAGGGTTGAAGCTCCAGCCCTTTTCAGCTTGCGGAGAAAGTAGAGGCGCTGGTGAGCCTTCTTGGCCAGTGATGCAGTGTTCCTGCTCCAGGACAGGTCCTCTGAGACGTGCACTCCCAGGAACTTGGTGCTGTCTACTCTCTCCACTGCGGTGCTGTTGATGGTCAGAGGGGCATGTTGGGCATCCCTCTTCCTGAAGTCCACAACAATCTCCTTTGTCTTCTCCACGTTGAGAGTGAGATTGTTGTGTCCGCACCACAAGGCCAGGCGGCTCACCTCGTTCCTGTAGTCCGTCTCATCGTTGTTGCTGATGAGACCCACCACTGTTGTGTCGTCCGCAAACTTGATGAAGTGGTTGGAGCTGTATGATGGTGTGCAGTCGTGTGTTAGCAGGGTGAATAGAAGGGGGCTCAGCACACATCCTTGTGGGGCCCCTGTGTTCAATGTGATGGTGCTAGATGTGTTACTCCCGACCCGTACTGTCTGTGGTCTCCCGGTCAGGAAGTCTAGCTAAATAGCTCATAAACCACACGGCAGATTTTCTTTAAACTTACAGAAAGTAATTACTTGGTGGTCATTTACAAACTATTAGCTGTTGGAATTGTTTGAGTTAAAAATCGATGTTTTAGGAGCGTAAATGTGCAGCTTATTGCCCTGTTGTTCTATTTCATGTAGGCTCTGCCCTTTAGAGCTGTCGCTATACATAGTTCCCATGTGACGTCACATCTGTGGGTTGTCCTTTTTGACCCTCCCACAGGTAGGCAAAGCTGCAGTTGTAGCGCGTTCTACTGGATGTCCATTTTTCACGTTGTTTTTTTTGTTAATTTCTAATTAATTGCAATGGTTACTTCGTGTTGTGTCAGTGGGTGTTCCAGTCGGGTAGACGTTTGGGCAACGCGCAGGTTTCACTTAATCAAAAAAAAAGAAAACGTGAAGGATTTATTTCATCGGAGAAACTCACACCGCCCCATCTCTGCTTGGATCTGCTCAGAAGATCGTGCTTTTGGCCGGTAAACAAAATATTCTACATAAATCATTTTGTGAAACAATGTTAGAGTACAACTGTCTGTGTGTTAGAGCTGTTTTTTTTTTTTCATTATTTTAGTGACACCGTCTTGCATGCTGTGGCTAGCTTAGCATCTCGCTAACGCGGCCTCTTCACGGTCCACCGGGCCCGGCGGTGAGACCGTCCCAGTGGGAGAAGGAGGACGGGAGCCAAGTCGTGCGGGCGACGCGTCGGTCCCATGGGACGTGCCTCCGCGGCCGCGACGGATCCACGCCGTCCGATGAGCTCGACGGACCATCCGCTCCAGATGCTAACAACATGCTAACTTCCAACACGGTAACACTCAAAGTGCTGGTTCTGGTCTGTGTTCAGCCTGGACTGTTTGTGCTGGCTGTGTGTTATTTTAGTTAAACCTTTTTTTAGCTGGTTAGATCTGATTGAGACAGTTTACACATCTTTTTTGGATTTAAAGCTGTGAAGCCGGTGTGCTGTAAAGCTCTGTGCTGTGAATCCGGTGTGCGCTCTTTGTAGTAATTAAATAATTAATGATATCGGAGTAACTACTTTGTGACAAGTTGTCTGATTCGTCTGCCATGATTTCTTTCTCAAACTCATTTAACTCGACCACTGCCATTTTGCTGTTGTTCCTTGGTGAAGCTGTGGTAGCTCGTGTTTTTGTCCGTATAATTTGCTCTGCTAGTTCGCCATTTTGCCTTTCTCTGCCTTCAGATGTGGTGCGGAAGCCGGTATGGGGGCGTGTCTGGGAACTATGTATTGGTTAAAGGAGACCACAGATAGGTTTTTAAAATTTTTATGGTATGTCTTTGGGCTATCCAGACAATGTTCATTCAATTTAATACACAAAATAATTTTTAGATAATCAATTATACCCTTTTTAATTCTGCCATTTTTAACTTTCCTTTTTGAACGACTGGTTTATGATAATGAGATCTCATGGCCACGCCCTTCAAAGATCTGTTTACATTAACTACGCCCTCTGTAACAGCCAGCATCTCTAATCTGTTGTTGTTTTAAAATTAGCTCTTTTTTTAATTACTCATTTGACTTACTGTTAGTGCTAGCTTGAGATAACTTACCGAAAGCCGTCTGCGCGCGCCGCCATGAGCTGCTCCTTTTAGCCCGAATCCGAGGCTAAAAATAGCTTGTTCCTCCTCCGCACTTTTGTGTCCGCTCGTTGCATGCAGCGCTTTTGGGAGCGATCTATGCTTCAGTCCAGTCATACACAAAGTTCACTGAGTGTCTCCAGTTAATTTATTCGTATGAGGCAACCTCTGACCAGCCAGCCAACTCCCAGCCGCAGATGGTCTCTTCGCCGGCGGTCTGCTCGTTGCAGCACCCAGCCGCAGATGGTCTCTTCGCTGGCGGTCTGCTCGTTTTCCGTCTGCCGGCTGCTCGTTGGGAGCGATCGCTAATACGCTAAAAATTGAACTAAAACGTAAAAATAACAATTATACTTTATTTATAAAGCCATTTAAAACAACCACAGCTGCAACAAAGTGCTGTACACATGAAATTAAGAACATTTAAACAAAAGATGAGATGAAATCAGGAAAAACAACCATCACGTCTATTATACTGAAGTGGTTTGAGCCTAACCAGGGGTTGCTAGGTGAGGGGCTGGACTCAGGTTTGAGGTGGGTTGAGGATTTGAAAACTTTGTGTTTCTATCAAAAATAAAAAATATATACTTAGAGTAAATAAACCACTGGGTGCATTTTTTTGGCACTAGGACTGTTTTTTTATGAAGTACATACCCAAAGTTGAGTAAAAAAAACATTAAAAAGTTAATTTTGCATGTGTGGTCCCCTTTAAAGGTTCAGTATGCAGTTTCTGTAGAACTGCAGCAGTTAGAAATATTTTCAACAGGCAAAGCATTCTGATCCCTCCCCCTCAGAGCCATATGTGGCTCTGCCCCCTTGTGGTCTGTTGAATTTCAAATTCAAGCTCTGTTTTTATTGGCTGATTCAAATTCAAGCTCTGTTTTTATTGGCTGGTTACAAACTCTGTTTTTATTGGCTGGAAAATGGCGGGTCACCTTTTCTTTTTAGAAATGCTTATTTACCACCTGGAGAAGCAAGGGGACAATATTTTTTTTAATTTTTTCAGAGATTACCTGGCTAACATCAGTCTGTCAGGAGGTAGTGACAGAGTGAAGAAATATGTTCATAAAAAAAGCTACATACTGCAGCTTTAATCCCTTGCACGTCAGCGTCCACTGAAAACCTTTAGTCAACGCCCAGTCGCCCACCTACTGTGTGGGCCCGCCCCATGTCTACTTAATCCGCCGACACGGGATGATCGCCTCCCAGTTTTCATTCAGCGTACAGCAAGCACTGAAGATTTGAATTAGAAGAGGAAGTCCTTGTTCAGCTCCCCACCCGCCCCACCTCCTGCTGCCGTTCCGGTGAACTCTAGGCAACCTTTTCAGGCCGACATGCTACAGGCTAATGTCGTTTTTTTTCTTCTTCGTGGCGGAAAACTACTGGCTGAACGAGGCCATCGCCTTTTTTGTTCTCGACGGAACCGCGGGGTGAATCAAATGATTCACCCGGAAAAGGCGATGCTAGCTAGCCGCAGGGTTCTCTCCTCTAAAATTGAGAACGAGTAGCGGCGGCTAACGATGTCATCGGGAAGCCTTCTGCAATGGTGAGTGATGTTTTTATTTATTATTTTAAACCAGGACCAGGAAGAAAATGGTCCTTTGTGGCGTTGTTTTCTGCATGAAAAGCTACAGAAAGCAAGCATCTGCCATTAGTGCTTAGGGCCTGCTAAGCAATGCTAGCAGTAGCCCCTGCCCCCTATCTCTGGAGAACAGCATGGCGTGGCTAAATGTCACCGGGGAAGTTTTTCAAGCAACAATAGCTGCAAGAAGTGATGAACGGTGTCTTATTTATTTAGTTAAATCCATGACCAGGAAGAAAACTGTTCCTTGTGGCGTGTTTTTTTTGCATGAAAATCTACAGAGAGCACACATCTGCCGTTAGCACTATTGGGCCATGCTTACGCGATCCTAGCAGTAGGCCCCCTGCCTCCTCGCTCTGGAGGGTAGCATGGCGTGGCTAACAAATATCACTGGGAAGTTTTTCAAGCAACAATAGCTGCAAGAAGTGATGAACGATGTCTTATTTATTTAGTTAAAACCACGACCAGGAAGAAAACTGTTCCTTGTGGCGTAGTTTTTTGTATTAAAAGCTACAGGAAGCGCACGCTTGCTATTTTTACGCTTAACATGCAGCCTTTTTGTTTTTTGGCCTGCATGAAGCATGCGTGGTGCGCCGCTACCAGCTGCAGGCGTCCCCACCTGAAACTGCCCGGCATAATCAGGAAGCAGAGCTAGCGCTGAGGGATGTTTTTTCTGTCCCTCTCCCTTCTCCGCCCCATCGTATGATCTGGCGGGAAGGCCTTCGTTAGCACTGCTCTACATATCCCGAGAGGCAAGGTTCGAGCGAATGCTCGACCTTCCCGGGGTTTTCCAGGAGACAAGGCTAGCGCTGAGGGATGTTTTTTCTGCCCCTCTCCCTTCTCCGCCACATCGTATGATCTGGCGGGAAGGCTTTTTTCAGCGTTGCTCTACACATCGCGAGAGGCAAGGTTCGAGCGGATGCTCCACCTCCCCGGGGTTTTTCTCCTACGCCTGTGACCGCTCCGCTATCAGCTGCAGGCGCTCCCTCCTGACCTGCCCTGCACAATCAGGAGACAGAGCTAGCACTGAGGGATGTTTTTTCTGCCCCTCTCCCTTCTCCGCCACATCGTATGATCTGGCGGGAAGGCCTTTTTCAGCGTTGCTCTACACATCGCGAGAGGCAAGGTTCGAGCGGATGCTCCACCTCCCCGGGGTTTTTCTCCTACGCCTGTGACCGCTCCGCTATCAGCTGCAGGCGCTCCCTCCTGACCTGCCAGACACAATCAGGAGACAGAGCTAGCACTGAGGGATGTTTTTTTCGGCCCCTCTCCCTTCTCCGCCCCTTCGGATGATCCGTCGGGAAGGCTCCTTTTAGCGTTGCTCTAAACATCCTGAGAGGTATGGTGTGAGTGTATGCTCAACCACCCCAGGGTCTTTTCCTACGCCGGTGTCCACTACGCTACCAGCTGCAGGCACCCCTCCTGAAACTACGTGATGTAATCAGGAGGCAGAGCTAGCGCTAAGGGAATGATTCTGTCTTTCTCCCTTTGCCGCCCCATCGGATGATCTGGCGGGAAGGCCTTTTTAGCGCTGCTCTAAATGTCCTGAGAGGCATGGTTCGAGCAAATGCTCAACCACCCCAGGGTTTTTCCTACACAGCTGGAGAGATCAAAGAGGAGAGAAGAGGTTTCTGAGACTGTCATCTAATGATGTCACATCCATCCTCCCGTCACCCTGTCGGTTGGGGAGACTGGCGTGGACTCCGACAGCAGCAACGGCGCTCCACCCCTGCAGCCGCAGCTCCGCACCACCGCCGCCCCCCCCCTCCCCCGAGCATAGATCAGCCGCATCCAACACGTCAGCCAGGGCGACTCAATGTTCTCCCAGAGGCTGTCAACAAACGCAGCCCTGGAGCGGCCAGCAGCAGGGCCCGCAGCGGAGGTAGCACCAAAATGATTCCTTGAGGGGAGTGTGTGTGTTAATGATGTATGCTTTGAAATAAAACAAAACATCACTCAGAGCGCAGATCCTCTCCTGCTTCCAGCTCGCCTGTCATATCGAACAATCTCTTAGTGGCCTCTTGCTCCACACACTTTTCTCCCACACAGGTCAAGCAGGTCTCCTCTAAAAAGCTGTTTACGAGATGCTGCAGCTTGGGAAATGTTACAAAGTACTCCTTTTTCACGTCAGTTGAATCTGGTACTGCTCAATAGATCCAGCTTGGTGAAGCCCCCAGCTCTCTGTCAAACCAGTGTTACACCCCGCTGCTCCTGCTATCACACAGCGCAGCAGGGATAAATGCTTCACACCACATTGTCAACATCAGCCGCGACGCGTCACCCACACTAGGGCCGCCGCCTCCGTTCGGCGTGTGCCAGCTCGCCTCAGCATTGATGCGTGCCTGCAGCCTGAGCGCAGCAGGAGGAAGTGTGTCACACAGCATGAACACGAGCCCCGTTGAAACTACGTGCCGCTCCCAGAAGCGGCAACGCCTCCCTCCAGCGCATGCTTCTCACACATGCAGTCTGAGCATAGCGCAGGGGCGTTCATACGGCCTTCTCGACCTGGGGTCCCCCTTGGGTCACAGTGAACCGGTTAACGGCGATAGGGGCCTCGAAGTGGTTAACGTCCATGGAATCCATTGCACGACGGGTACATGCACGTCCACTCTCCGAGCGTCACGCAGAGTGGCAGCGAGTCTGTTCATTGGTCGAATGGATGAACAATTAATTAACAAGACTATACGCTGCAGTTTGCAGGCCGCCCCCCTCTTTTCAGAGGGATTTTTTAGAGACAGTTCTGTAATGCCCAGAGCAAAGCTCCTCCCTCCTGTCAGAAATTCAGGAGCTCCTGATGAAAGATGTAATCTCCAGAGTCCCGGACGAGGAAGAAACCCAAGGTTTTTATTCCAGTTATTTTCTGGTACCCAAGAAAAAGGGGGGATGAGGTCTATTCTTGATTTGTCCACATTCAAAAAATCCATCGTACAGAGACAAAATTTCACATGCTGACAATCTAAAGCTGTTAGAAACGTTCACCAGAGCGACTGATTCACCTTCTTGGATCTGCTGGATGCATATTGGCATATCTCCATCATTCCAACACAGGAAATTCTACGTTCCTCCTTCCAGGGGGCCCCCTTTTTCAGTACAACTGCGCATGATGGCGGCCACCCACGTTGTTGTGAGGCTGGGCCTACCCCATATGAGACTGACCCAGTGTTGGTTTGCCCGCCTGTGCATAGATCCTGGGCGCCAGAAGAGGCGAATGATCTCGGTTCCCCACTCCGTGGGAGCCGATCTACGTCACTGAGGAAACCCCCTCACTCTGTCGGAAGGAGTTCCAATCGACAGACCCACGTCACACGTCCCTGTGTTCACGGACGCTTCTTGACGGGTTGGGGGGGCGCCTGTCTGTCTCAGACTGTCGGTGCGCGGTGGCCAGATCACACATTATCACATAAATGTGTTAGAACTGCTCACAGTTTTCAAAGTAGTTCAACAGTTTGCACCTTTGCTACAAAATCAACATGTACTGATACACACCGACAATAAGGTAGCAGCATCGTACATCAACCGTGAGGGCGGTGTTCGTTCAGCTCAGCTGCTACATGTGGCGAGGCAGCTTCAGCTCTGGGCTCATCGGCACCTGCTCTCGTTGAGTGTGGTGTACCTTCCCGGTGTTCTAAACAGAGGGGTGGATATAATGTCAAGAGGCGGTCCACGTCACGGAGACTGGTCCCTCCATCCCAAACTGGTCGCTCAGACCTGGACCAGTTTCGGCCGTGCGGCGGTGGATCTGTTTGCGTCACGAGGGAACGCACAGTGTCCGTTGTGGTTCTCACTGAGCCCACGAGACAACCCTTCCCTGGGAGTGGATGCTTTTGCGCATGGCTCGTGGCCGATGAAGTTGTTATATGCGTTCTCTCCGGTTCTGCTCATTCCACGCTATCTGGAGCAAGCCCAGAAGGAAAAACTGTCAGTCGTCCTCGATGCGCTCCTCCAGGTGGGAGGAGTGATCTTGCACTATCCGGAAATTGGTCAGCACCTATGGGTTGGATAGTGAACGGAACTGGTTAGTTAGCATAGGCCTCGCTCCAGATGTTGTTCAAATGGTCAAAGACGCACAAGCTACGTCTACAACAACGCTCTGCATATCTAAATGGCAGCTTTTCAGCGCTGGTGCACAGACAAAGGCGTGGATGCTACGTCATGTCAAATGGGTTACGTGCTTTCTTTCCTGCAGCAACTGATGGACAGAAATTTAGCTTTCAGCACCATAAAGTGTATGCTGCAGCTTTATCCTCCTGTCACGAAGGTTGGTGACAGAATGGTTTCTAATCACTCACCGATGAAGCGTTCTGAAGGCATGCGCCGGCACAAGCCTGTGACATGCCCTCTCGCTCCTCAATGGGATCTGATATTAGTGTTACGCGCATTAATTAAGACTCCGTCTGAGCCTTTATGTGCCACTTAAATTTCTCTCTTAAAACTGGTCTGTTGCTAGCACTCCCATTTGCTAAGAGAGTGAGTGATCTGTGCATGCTCTCTGTTGCTCCCTCATGTTTGAAAATTCAACCTGATGGCAGCTCAGCTACATTAAGGCCTAACCCTGCCTTCATGCCGAAATGCATAAACAGTTCTTTCAAATCAAGGACGATTAATTTGAGTGGTTTCATCCTCCTCCACACGGGTCTGAGGATGAAGCCGAGTCCCATTTACTCTGCCCTGTTCGTACGCTCTCATGTTATGTGACACTCACAGCCTCCTTACAGCCACATTACGTCATTCACAGCGCCTGTTTGTCCGTTACAGAGACAGCTTGAGTGGACACGCCTTGTCCTCTCAGCGTCTCTCTCATTGGCTGTGTGAAGCCATCTCAGAAGCCTACAGGGCCACTGAGACAGAACCCTCGCAGATCCTGCATGCACTTTGCATGAGGTCCATCTCATCCTCAACAGTCCTACATGGAGGAATATCTGTTGATGATATTTGCTCCGCTACAGTGTGGTCATATCCGTGTTCTTTATTCCATGTTATCTGCGTGGTGTATCTACGTTCTCGAGGACTCACTCTGTCCTCAGAATTTTATCAGAGTGACCTTGAATCCTCATGGGGATTTTTTATTCTGAGCTCTTATCTGCCTGCTGGCAGGTGTGATATGTGCGTTTTTATTATCAGTCACAGCTCATGATCACTGTTGTTTCTGATTGTTCTGGAATAAAGTATCGATCTGTTCTGCTCTTTGTTCCTAGTAACAGTTCTGTTTCCCCAGTTTTCTGGTTCGCCCACCAGAGTTCATTGTTCTCTGGCGCTGTTGCACGATCACACTATAAACTGAGCAAATTAGTAATACTGTATATAGAAGTTTCTCTTTATTTATGCTGTCCACTCTGTTCAGCTGCTGGAATGTGCCTGTTCAGCCTGCAGAGCAGGCCTTCAGGTTTATTATCACAGCCCATCATGTATCCTTCTCTGATGCGCAATGACGCACGGAGTGCTTATTTACGCATGGAAAAAGCTGAATTTTAGGTTGGATGATGCGAGCAGGTGCTTCGTGCTGGTGTCTAGATGGACCCAGTGAGACGTAGACTATATCTTGCTCCGCCCTTAATCCAATAGCGACAGCTCTAAAGGTCGGAGCCTACACGAAATAGAACGTTGGTTGCGTATCGTAAACCCAGATTCTATGAGTGTAGGCGTAGCCCTTTAGGTTATGGGCCTCACTGGTTCCTGAATGGCTGAATGAAAAGTTATTTGGTAGGCGATCATCCCATGTCGGCGGATTAAGTAGACATGTGGCGGGCCCACACAGTAGGTGGGCGTGGACTAAAGGTTTTCAGTGGACGCTGGCGCGCAGGGGATTAACCAATAGCGACAACTCTAAAGGGCTACGCCTACACTCATAGAATCTGGGGTTACGACACGTAACCAACGTTTTTCCGGCTACTATTTAGCAAATAGCTCATAGACCACAAGTCAGATTTTCTTTAAACTTACAGAAAGTAATTACTTGGTTGTCATTTACAAACTTTTAGCTGTTGGAATTGTTTGAGAAAAAATTTGATGTTTTAGGAGCGTAAATGTGCAGCTTATAGCTCCGTGGTTTTTCCGGCTACTATTTAGCAAATAGCTCATAAACCACATGGCAGATTTTCTTTAAACTTACAGAAAGTAATTACTTGGTGGTCATTTACAAACTGTTAGCTGTTGGAATTGTTTGAGATAAAATTCAATGTTTTAGGAGCGTAAATGTACAGCTTATAGCTCCGTTGTTTTTCTGGGTACTTTTTAGCAAATAGCTCATAAACCACACAGCATATTTTCTTTAAACTTACAGAAAGTAATTACTTGGTGGTCATTTACAAACTGTTAGCTGTTGGAGTTCTTTGAGCTAAAATTAGATTTATTTATAATTGATTTTAGCAGCGCGCGACTGTTTGGAAGACGTCAAAGCGAAACAATTTAAATCCAGGAGATTTGACCATTACGTGAATTTATTAAGGAACGGTTAAGCTAAGACACATCTTTGCTATAATTTTCAGCAGACAAATAATTGTTTTTACGTGTTAATCTTGTTAAAAGTCCTTCCGTGCATGCTTCTGTGGCCACCATTTTCAGCAGGGCAAATGACACTCTGACGCATCGCGTAGCGGTGATGCATAATAGATGTGACTTAAATAAAGGTGTGACATGTTTATGGATTTTTCCAATTTATTGTCAATAATTGTACAAAGCGACTTACAGCAAACCCCCGACCTACGACCCCATCGACCTGCAAACCACGGGACCTACGAACGTATCATATTTAATAAAAATATGAAATTATTGTATTAAAATTTTTTTTTTTTTTATTTTTTTTTTTTGTGTTTAAATGTTCTTAATTTCATGTGTACATCACTTTGTTGCAGCTGTGGTTGTTTTAAAGGCTTTATAAATAATAATTATGATAAAAAATGATCATTTCTGATCATTTTGTGCAACTTCCGGTCATAACAGGAAGAAGGTCGGTCATAACAGGAAGAAGGTCGCCAGTCACCGGAGGCCAGCCATCTTAGGGTTAGTCACGGCTACAGGCAGCAAGGTTTGGAAGACTTGTTGATCAGGATTGCCTCATATGGATTAATTACTATCTGGAATCGCTCTGTGAGCTCTGTGGACGTCTCAGGCGGAGAAGCAACTGCAGATTGATGGCCGATTGGGCCGCACCGCCGCTCCAACACCAGCTCATGGCCTGGCTAGCAGAAGCTAACACAGGCCTCGAGAGCTAACACAGGCCTCGAGCAGCTCCCGTGGTTTGCTCGTCGCGCTGCTCGGCCTGATAACAACAACGCATGGCAACCTAAGATGTCGGCTATGACCATCTCAAAGTAAGAAAATATATTTTTATTTATTCTGTAAATGTGAATAGCAATGTTTAACATTACAGTACACTACTGTACATGCTTAAATGTGTGCGCGCGCTCCGTTAGCATGATAAATAAAGGTTGAATGAATGAATGAATGAATGAAATTTTTTTTTTTATTATAATTTTCACCCCCTACCTACGAACGGATCGAGCTGCGTGAACGGTTCTTAGGTCCCAAACTCGTTCGTAGGTCGGGGGTTACCTGTATAGAGAGGTGCGACTTTTCAGGTGGAAAATACGGTAACCATAAAATTCTCAACCCAATAATTCTCAGTCGGGTCATCTGGACAGTTTCTTTTTTATAGAAATATTTCACCCTCCATCCAGAGGGCTTAATCAGTCAGAGGAGTTCAACAAATGGATATTGCGTAATATTTTCGTGCCAGACGCGCGCTGGATGCCATTTCCACTGGACTTCCGAGCCGCGCCGCACCATAATTCTGGGAGCATTTCAAAGCAGGGTCCACCCGAGCTGTATGCGAGCCGGCCGTCACATCAGAAACACTGCCGGTCACTGGTTGGTCGGGGGGAGGAGTCTGTGTGGAGGAGTCTTTTGGGTCTTTTCAAAACAACTGATCCGCCATCTTGTCTTCGCCCGCATCACTCCGAAGCGTACTTGTTGGTATTGTTGTAGCTCGAAAAAAAAAGAAAAGAAAAATCATGTCTAATCAGTGGTCAAATGCAGAGGTGCAGGCGTTTTTGTGCTTGGTTGCTGACGACGGGATCTAAAGCGAGCTGGATGGAATGATTCGAAATGAAACAGTATTCAGAGAAATCTCGGAGTTGATGGCTAAGCATGGATATCAGCGAACACCAAAGCAGTGCCGGGAGAAGCTGAAGAAACTTTGTGGCGATTACCGTAAAATTAAAGACCATAATGGCAGGAGCGGAGCAGACCATCGTAATTGGGAGTGGTTTGATCAGATGGATGCTATCTATGGTAATCGCCCAGCTAATAATGGTAGGGAAACTAGCTTGGACACAGCAGCAAATGCTCATGTATAAGCAGTTATAGAAGATGGTTAGTGTTTCCTAACGTTTAACACATTGGAAGTTACCGATCCCATCGGTTGTGAACATATTTCTAACTAAAAAAAGAGGCTGACAACGATGCTATGCTAATTAGAACACATGCTAACTGTAGTCTGTTCTAACTGTATTTTATCCGGAACCTATTTTAGCATGTGAAGCTACAGAGTCCACACTGGAACCTCCAAACCTCCCGGCTTCACAGAATGCCCCTGCTCCGTCATCTGATCCAAGCACACCACTGGAAAACTCTTCATCGCTGCCCAGCACATCACAGATCAGAACAGAACATCAGCCATCAGTACTTGGTAAGAAAAGAGATGGTACAATCACGTTCCACATTAGTGTATTTGTGACGATAAGGACATGCTTTCATTACTGTATATATTTGAAAAAAAAAAAGAATAAATAATTAATATTGAATCATACATATTTCAAGTGTTGTCATACGCACCACATGTGGTGGTATGAAAAGCACATTTCCCCAGTTACATACAACAATTACGGTAAATGTAAAACTTACACAGTAATAGGATCTATGATATAAACCGACCTATATATAATGTACTGGTTTAACCACATGCCATGTCTTCATTTTAGGCAAGAGAAAGAGGAAAGATCATGGTAAAGACCAAAGTCACATCTCGGTACTGATGGAGCAACAGAAACTGGACCGGGAACAACGTGAAGAACACTTTAATCGTCTTCTGGATCAATCCCGTCAGGCCATGGAACTGGAGGCATCGATGAGGGAAAAGGAGGCATCAACGAGGGCAGAAGAGGCAGCGGATCTTAGACGGGCAATTCAGCAGGAAGGAACCTTCCACATGGAGCAGATTAACCAAACTGCAGCATTCAATCAAGCATTTCTTGGAGTGCTGGGTGAACTTGCAAGTGCATTAATGCACAGACATGTGTAAGTTCTTATTTGATAGATGCACATAGTGATAAAAATATATTAAATTGCTAGATATAGGCAGTCATTAGTTTGAACCTGTATTTTTGTTTAATTTTTTACTTTCCTATTAAAATTGTGTTTTCTTAAAGTGGTTTCCTTCATTACTACATTATCTAAACATATTTCACAGTGTTAGGTACAAGACTAGGTGCAACACATAATCTGCTCGAATGTTATACATATTTGGGTTCTATAATCAAGTCAGACAACTGTAAGAAATTACCGTATTTTCCGGTGTATAGGTCGCACCTTTTTATGTTGTTTTTTTTTTCAAGGCCTGCGACCTATACACCGGTGCGACCTATATATGGCTTGTTATCACTTTCGGCGAAACAAATTTTTAAATCCAGCTCATTTCACAATTACGTTCATTTATTAAGGAAAAGTTCAGCTCAGACACATATTTGCTATAATTTTTATCAAACAAATAATTGTTTTTAAGTGTTAATCTTCTTAAAAGCCTTGCTGTGCGCTCCTGTGGCAGACATTTGCAGCAGAGCTAAACGTAGGTGCGACCTATCTAGGGATTTTTCCAATC
>JBBPBX010015755.1:35298-49017 GCA_038048925.1 Garcialebias charrua
CAAGAGTGCACACATTTCATATAAACAGGGCTTTAATAAATATTCTGTAAACATGTAATCTCAATGTAAAGATTGACGCAAATGTATGCAGCAAGGAAACGTACACAGCACAGCTTTGAAAAATAAAATAAGGTAACTTGAGCACCAAACACAATACTTCAATTGATATTATTTGAAACAAAATGTTCAGAAAAGCAGCCTTTAAAAAAAAAGAGTCTCAAGATGTTAAAGCTTATTGTGCCATCTCTCTGATTGTTTTTTTTTTTTACTACAAAAACAAATGAACATTTATCTCTGCCCAAAACAAAAGTGTTGATGCAACAATCAAAGCAGAGCAGTAGCTCTTGGTCACAGTGGCAGATGAAAACTCAGGGGTTTGTGTAAAAGGAGTAATAAGAAGGCATGCCTTTGTTTGTGGGGGCTTGGCTGCTGGTGGCGGAGGACAAGTCTTCACATTTGCTGCTGATGGACGACTCGTCCGTGCTCGTCCCGTTGACGGACGGACGCCTTCGCTTGCAGCCGACAGAGAAGGCCTCGGCCTTGTTGGGGGACAGAGCTGAAGTCTGGCTCTCGGTCCAGGAGCTGACCAGCGCTTCGCCGCCGTGCACCTCCTCAGTCTGCGCTCTAACTTTCCCCGACTCCTCAGAGAAACCAGCAGCAGGGCTGGGCCGGGGGCACCACGGCAGGCTGGGGGGCACTTTTCTTTGGTAAGCTGCTCTGGACCCCCACCCTGCAGACATGGCGGTGAAGGGAGTGTCCGGGTAGTAGCTGAGAGAGTGAGGGGTCTGCATGGACAGGGGTTTGATCCCGTACGGCAGGAGGGCGCCCGAGTACTCGCCCTCGTAGGGCGTCAGGTCCAGCTTGCTGCTGGCGCTCACGGCGCCGCTCGCCCCCTGCTGCACGGAGGTGACGAACCACCTCTGCGACGCCCCGTCCTCCGTCTGCGGCGAGAGGAGGCTGCTGGTCTGCGGCACGGCCCGCTCGCAGTTGTAGAAGCGGTTCTGCTGGAGGTTGTTGACGAACTGGTCCTGGAAGAGGGGCTGCATCGTGTAGCGGGCGCCGGGGACGATCTGGTGGGCGCGGGGGGAGTCGTTTGGAGAGGGGGTGAGGCGGTCACCCTCTGGAGCCGTGTACATCCTTGGAAAACAATAAACGGATAAACAACAAGTCGAGAAAAACGAGTGGAAAAGGTGCGTCGTGTGAAAAATAGTCACAGTTTGAGGTCAAATACTCACGAGTCGTAATTATCTCTGAATCCTTTGGCAAAAGGGTTGTGATCAATTTTCAGCTGCGTGATCTAAATCACAAAATATACATATATATTTATATACAGTATACTTTTTAGATATTCTAGTTTGGACGACATGCAAAACTACATTAAGTTGTCCCTCGCTACTTCGCAGTTCGGCTTTCGCAGTTTTTCAACGATTGTCAATTTTAATAATGCTCACGTAAATGGGACGGAACGGGATAGTTCAGTTTTCTTTCAATAAGCATAAACTGTAACCCAAGTCCAAAGAACTATAGTACCCAGAAGCCAACAGGGCTTCAAGCTGCTGCTTTCTGTAGGTTTAAGAGTTTAGAACATTGTGGGAAGGGTTTATAAAGCTTTAATTAAAATATATTTACAGTAGTCCCTCGTTTATCACGGGGGATCCGTACCCTGAAGACTCACGATAAGCGGGTAAATAAATGTGACTACAATAACAAATTCTAAAAAAGTTCAAAACAAAAACTGGACTTTATTTTTTATTATACAGTACTTTACTTTATACTTTGTTTTTCCTTGAACTTTTTTGAATTTACCATATCCCGGATGACTGAGAATCTTCACCAGTTATTAATGACACAACTGGTTTGCCACAGTCTCCACCTTCATTCTGCTCACTGCTTTTTCTTTTTTTTTATTTACCCTTTATTTATCCAGGTAGTCTCATTGAGCCACGCAAACTCATTTTCAAGAGAGACCGGTTTTAGGGAGCAGGTGGTGGGTGTTAAGGGCCTTGCTCAGGGGCCCAGAGTGGGGCGAATGAGGGTGGAGGCAGGTGTGGGTGGACAGTATCACCTTTTTCCACCCACATTTTTTCATGTTGTCAGTACCGGGGGGCTTGAACCGGCGATCTTCTGATCACAGGCCCACAGTCTCTAACCTCTGCGCCACCACTCCCAATAACTTGCCTGGACCAAGCATCAAAACAGCTGCACCGCCTGGTGAAATGCAGCTAATTTGACCATTAAAGTGCATTTATTAAGCAAATGTTACACTGAGACACACCTTTGCTATAATTTTGAGCAAACAAATAGCTTTAGGTGTTTTTCTTGTTAAATGTCGAAGAAACAAGCAACGTTCCTCCTCCTTTTTTCTTCCCTGGGCCCCCAGAGCACCGAGGCAGCAAAACTATTTTTGAAATGCAGCTGATTTGATCATTAAAGTGCATTTATTAAGAAAACATTAGATTGATACACACATTTACTATAACTTCGAGTAAAAAATAATGTGTTTTAAGTGTTAATCTTGTTAATTTATTGTTAAATTCCTCATGTGCACGCTCTCGTGGCTGCCATTTGGTAGCCCATTGATCATTTGACACAATACATTTACGGGTTGCCAGCGGTGACACGTAACAAACGCGACGTGTCAGCCGTGATGCATAATAGCGACATATACAGTATAGTGAAGCAACATATTTATGGATTTTCCCACTTTTTAGACATATTTGGACTGATGCAACTTATAGGACGGAGCAACATGTACAGCGGAAAATACAATTTTACATATACAGGTAGCCCCCGACTTACGGCGATTCGATTTTACGAACGCGCTCCCGTTGAAAAGCATTGCTTCGAGTTATGTCGTTGATGCAACTTTACACCAAAAAATACGGTACCTGTAGAATCGAAACGCAGGCAGGACAGCGGGAAGGATGAGGGAAGGCAACACTTCAGCCAAAAAGTTCAGCACTTTATGAAACAGTTAAAACTGATATTGTCAACAAGCCCTGGAGCTGATTAAAGCCCTGCCCTGATGATGATGATGATGATGATGACCGAGAGATTCAACCATCTCATAACAACTGTTCAAGAAGAGGTACAGTATTGTTGTTTTATTATTATTATCTAATTAACTGTTTTAATTTAAAATTATAATCTTATTAACTCTTTTTTTTTACCTCTTTGTGTTTTATTTCAAGTCTGGGACAGAGATTGCAGCTGAGTCTTCCTCTTCAGGGAAATCCACCAGAGATCACCTGCAGCTAAGAAGTGTGTGATGACTGAACTCTGAACTTTTCCAGGGACCTGTCCCACTTGGAGGAGCAGGTCCAAGAAGAGGTTGTTGTGAGTAATGAAGCCAAATACAGCCACACTGCTGCTACTGTTGTTATTGAGATGATTTTCTCCACCACTGGAGATATTCACTGCAACTAGATCTGTGCTTTTAGCAGAAAATGTGGACAAGTTGGTCTTTTTGGACAAAAACTTGAAACCTGATTAGTTAGATTGTAAACAGTCTGTTGCTGCTTATTGTTCTGGTTCTGACTGTTATTGTATTTATTAAGATTTTTATTATTGTTAGTACAGTTTATTTATTGTAAAGAGTGACGTTTATTTAAAATATCATCCAAATGGGTTGCTTTTATTTATTTCTATACAAACGTATTTTTTACTAGGCATATTTTCAAAATAAAATTTTTGTAAGTCTTTATTTTGTCTTTTTTGTACCAAAAATTAACCGAACCGAGCCCTCCTTGAAACTGAACCGAAATGTGATTTTAGCGTAGCGTTACACCCCTAATTTATATACATATAAATATATATACCGTACTTTCCGACCTAAAAGTCGCACCGCCTTATATGTCGCATCAGTCCAATTATGTCCAATAAAGTGGAAAAATCCATAAATGTGTCGCACCTCCATATACGTCGCATCTACAGGTAGTCCTCGACTTACGAACGAGTTCCGTTACTACGGCCGTTCGCAAGTCAAAAATCGCCGCAAGTCGAAAACACGAGCCGCCACTTATACACGTACATGTAAAGTACTGTACAGTTACCAAGCACTTCGCCTATCCTAACACAGTACCCTACATAATTATCAAAAAACACATACAGTACATTTGGAAGGAAAAATATAGTTAATTTCTTACTGTGAGCTGGCCTGTCTCCGTCCGAGCTCTGCAGCTTCCAGCTGCTTCACGCGGTCCAAACTGTTTACAGGAAGGCCTGTTAGCATGTTAACTCCATACATTTTGAGCCATAATGAAGGGAAAAAGAGTTAATAACTTACTGGGATCTAAAAAAGCTAAGTCTGGTCCTCTGGACATTCAAAAAAAAAAAGCAAAAAAAATTGTAGAAATGTTTTATCTTTTGTCCAAAAGACTTCCTCAGTCGGACGAAAGATGAAACGTTTCTACAATTTTTTTGCTTTGTTTCGTTTTGTTTTTTTATTGTCCAAAGGGCCAGACTTAGCTTTTTTAGATTTTTCTACCTGGATTATTGAGCATGCATCAGGGAACTTACTGGGAGTTTCTCCGCGGTGTCCCCCCAAAAGGCTGCGCGCGTTAGCATGTTAGCCCCTCCAAAAGGCTGTGCGCGTTAGCATGTTAGCCCCTCCAAAAGGCTGTGCGCGTTAGCATGTTAGCCCCTCCAAAACGCTGTGCAGCCGTTTCTCCACGTTTTAGCATGTTAGCTCCGTGTCCATCCAACATCTGAGGCTGCCAGGCGGACATCGAGGCGAGCTCCCGGCCGCAGCAGGCCTCTCCGCCGCCCGCACAGAACACCGGCTGATGGTAGGGACAGTAGCAGTGGGATATGGTCACCGGATCCCGCGGTGAGCTGGTGGTGTCGGCCGGCGTGGTGGGATGCGGCGCAGCGGAGCAATCAGCGGCTGCTGCTCCGGGCCTGAGACGTCCACAGAGTTCACCAAGCGTTTCCAACTCATTTATCCGTATGAGTAAACTTCTCATAGGACACACAGTCCTCCAAAGCCAGCTGGCCGGAGCTAACCGAAGCTAACCGAAAGCTGGCGAACACACTGCCGAAAACTGGCAAACACTGCCGAAAACTGGCGGAAACTGCGTAAATCGGCTTCTAAATAATAATAATAATACTTTATTTATAAAGCCATTTAAAACAACCACAGCTGCAACAAAGTGCTGTACACATGAAATAAACACATAAAATAAGATTTTTCTAAATAAATATATTAACATTTTATTTTATAATTTTATTAATAAGATGCGTTCGTAACACTGAATCGCCGTAAGTCGAGGCCGCCGTAACTCGAAGACTACCTGTATTATGCGTCACCGCTGACGTGTCGCTATAGCCCCTTTCATAAGTCAGACCCGCGCAGTTCCCGCACAGACGAGTCCGGCTTTAATACCCATCGGGTCATTCATAAAACAAAGTTGAATCCGGCCACAGCCCGCCCTCAAAGGAGCATTCACAAAAGATTTGCAGCGCGTGTTGAAAAGAGGCGTGGTGAAATCTGCTGCTCAGAGGACGTGGTGGCTGCGTGTTTAACGTGGGACCGCACCGCAGAGGTGGATGTAAACAAACATGGCGACGCTAGCGAACATCGTTGTGTTTCTCCGAATGCTTTTTTTTTTTTTTTGTTTTTTTTTGCTCTCGCATCAGTAAAGCAATCCGCTCCAGAAGGGCCCCATCCTTCACTGTACCGGTAAGTCCCTTTTTCCTCCTCTGCGCGCAGAGACAGGAGCACACAGGTCTCTGCATCACCCCAATTAGACATTTCCGTGATGATCAATAAAAAAAGAAAAAGATTCGGCGAAGAATAGCAAGTGATGCGCGAGCAAAATACAGATGTCATGTTGTTGTTTACACATTTAAATACAGCGCGACAGTGTGCGCCGGGATAGTACGTGGGAGAGTACGTCATTATTCAAATAAGTTTGAAGCCGCGCAGCCCCGAGACCTTTCACAAGTCGACAGATGCGGCTTTAACACTACCTCTGCTCATGGGTCAGGCACGGATCAGAGGCGAGTCAACTTTACTCGCCAAGCCGCGTTTGTATGTTTTCTGAATGCTCGTTAAGGGTCTGAACACGCATCAGAGCCGGATTGATGCGTCTTATGAAAGGGGCTTAAGTTACGCGTCACCGCTGACAAACCGGAAATGTGGGCCGGTGTTTTGCCAAAAATGGATTGGCTGCGAAAAGGCCACAGGAGCGTGCACAGTAGGACTTTAACAAGATTAACACTTAAAAACAATTGTTTGTTTGCTGAAAATTATAGCAAAGATGTGTCTGAGCTGAACTTTTCCTTAATAAATGAACGTAATTGTCAAATCAGTGGAATTTAAAAAATAGTTTTGCTACGAGCAAAACGTGCACCCGCAGCGGGTGGGAACGCTGCATTTCTTTAAAATTTAACAAGATAAATGCCTAAAAAAATATATTTGTTTGCTGACATTATAGTAAAAGTGTATCTGGGCTGAACTTTCCCTAATAAATGCACGTAATGGTCAAATCAGGTGGATTTAAATTGTTTCGCTTTGACGGGTCTTCCAAATGTGCGTGCACTGCAAAAATGGTAAATGGTAAATGGAGCTTATTTATATAGCGCTTTCCAGCCCCCTATGAGGGGCCCCAAAGCGCTTTACAATACCAACCATCCACCCATTCATACACACATTCATACGCCGGTAGCGGCAGACTGCCATGCAAGGCGCTTTCCAGTCCTACCGGGAGCAACTCGGGGTTAAGTGTCTTGCCCAGGGACACAACGACACATGGTGTGGGGAACCGGGATTCGAACCTCCAACCTTCTGATTGGGGGACGACTGCCATTACCACTACGCCACGGCCGCCCTTTGTCTTTCGACCTTCATGTCTTTAAAATTTAACAAGATAAACCCTTTAAAAAATATATTTGTTTGCAGACATTATACTAAAAGTGTGTCTGAGCTGAACTTTTCTTAAGAAATGCACTTTGACGGTTAAAACATGGCAAAATGAAGCAGACGAAATAAATTATAAATAAATCGAATTTTAGCTCAAACATCTCCTAAAGCTTATCAGTTGTAAATGTCCATCCAGTGATTACTTTCTGTAAGTTTCATCAAAATCTGTCCTGTGGTTCTTGAGCTATTTTGCTAACAGTCAAACACTGAGGTAACAGGTTCAGAGCTCCAGAGAGCAGGAGGCCGTGCTGCGACAGAGTGAGTCCGAGAAGAGGAGGCTGCTGTCGGACACATGAGCTGGGAATGCTCGTGGACCCTAGCGGACAAAAATGGTACTGCTCCATTTTTTTCGTCAGCATGACTGGAAACGGTCATATCTCAGCCAAAAATTGGCCTAAAAATATGGGGGAAAATCCATACATATGTCGCTTCGCCGTATAAGTCGCAGGACATGAAAATTAGTTTAAAAAAACTGTGACTTATAGGCCGGAAAATACGGTACATATATGAATAAGGCATTTTAAACCCTTCCCACACTCTTGCAAAGCGCTCTAAAAAATGTCATGATTTCAGCTTTCTGCCTCCGGCTGCATGCTTGGCCACGCCCACTTCTCTGCTCTGCATGGAGATCAGCTGATCAGCTACAGGAGGAAGTTATCACACAGCTGTAGGCTGCACACAGGTGCTAAATAATTTAAAATAACTCATAAATAAAAATTCCATGCCCATCGGCCCATCGTGCGGCTCGTCTATCAATCAGCCAATTGTGTGTCTTGTCCAATCTTATTTTGAAAAACTGCGATAGAGCGAGTCTGTGAAAAACAAACCATGAAGTAGTGAGGGACTACTGTCAATACTAAAATAAATGTGTGGATGTGTGGAACGTAACGCCCCGTGATAATAATATGTACCGTATTTTCTGGAATATAGGTCGCACCTACGTCAAAATGTGGACCGTGTTTAGCTCTGCTGCAAATGTCTGCCACAGGAGCGCACAGCAAGGCTTTTAAGAAGATTAACACTTAAAAACAATTATTTGTTTGATAAAAATTATAGCAAATATGTGTCTGAGCTGAACTTTTCTTTAATAAATGAATAATTTTAGCAGGATAAACACCTAAAAAATATATTTGTTAGCTGACATTATTGTAAGAGTGTGTCTCAGTTTAATTTTTGTTAATAAATTATTACAAATCAGCTTATTTTATAAAAAGCCATAAATAGGTTGCACCTGAATATAGGTCGCAGGGCATGCAAAAATGATAAAAAGCCGCAACCTATATTTCGGAAAATACGGTATATGGTCAAATA
Organism: Garcialebias charrua; assembly: GCA_038048925.1. Classification (NCBI taxonomy): domain Eukaryota; kingdom Metazoa; phylum Chordata; class Actinopteri; order Cyprinodontiformes; family Rivulidae; genus Garcialebias; species Garcialebias charrua. The sequence goes on from JBBPBX010015755.1 coordinate 43,532, forward strand.
GAAATAAAACAGATAAAATAAAATAAAAAGGTCAAGTAATTTACTCTCACTGCTGTTGTTAGTAAATCTAAAATGTGTTTTCTTCAAAACTAGCTACATGTATTCGCTCACGTCAGTGTTCTGGTAGGCGGTGACAGCAATGAACTGGGTCTCAGGAAACGTGAAGCACTGGGTTTTAACGTCGCCGCTGATGTCCTCCGCTCCATCCTCCCCCACCTCCACCACGTGCAGCCGAGGCTGGTACTTGTGCAGCGACTGCAGCACGATCATCTGCAGACACACACACAAACACACAACACAAGCGTTACAGTTGTAGAAGCTCCCGTCTGTCAGCGTCACATCTGTGCTAAAAGAGTTTCAACAGCTTTTTCTTATTCCAAGACTAAATTATTTAATTTGATTCAAATGTACTTTTTATTTATTTCTTCAAATATTTTAAACTGGGAGATATATAAATGAAAACTATTTATTTTGAAGTCCTGATGATCTTCAAACACGAAGAGAAAACAAACTTACAGTCAAGATAAACTAAATAAAAACATTTAAACACATTTCAGTGACTGACATTAAACTGCATGTGTGGTTCGTTTTAGATGAGCAAACACTGTGTTTACGCTTGTTTTGTTGTTTGTTTACCTAGGACGTGGCATTTGGGTGTTGTTTGTTTACCTGGGACATGACATTTTGTTGTTTGTTTACTTGGGATGTGCTGTTTTGTTGTTGTTTGTTTACCTGGGACATGACATTTTGTTGTTTGTTTACCTAGGACGTGGTATTTGGGTGTTGGTTGTTTACCTGGGACATGCCATTTTGCTGTTGTTTACCTGGGATGTGCTGTTTTGTTGTTGTTTGTTTACCTGGGACATGACATTTTGTTGTTTGTTTACCTAGGAAGTGGCCTTTTTGGTTGTTGTTTGTTTACTTGGGATGTGCTGTTTTGTTGTTGTTTGTTTACCTGGGACATGACATTTTGTTGTTTGTTTACCTAGGACGTGGCCTTTTTGGTTGTTGTTTGTTTACCTGGGACATGCTGTTTTGTTGTTTGTTTACTTGGGACGTGGTTTTTTGGTTGTTGTTTGTTTACCTAGGACATGGTATTTTTGGTTGTTGTTTGTTTACCTGGGACATGCTGTTTTGTTGTTTGTTTACTTGGGACGTGGTATTTTTGGTTGTTGTTTGTTTACCTAGGACATGGTAATTTTGGTTGTTGTTTGTTTACCTGGGACATGCCATTTTGTTGTTTGTTTACTTGGGATGTGGTATTTTTGGTTGTTGTTTTTTTTTACCTAGGACATGGTATTTTTGGTTGTTGTTTACCTGGGACATGCCGTTTTGTTGTTTGTTTACTTGGGACGTGGTATTTTTGGTTTTCGTTTGTTTACCTGGGACATGCCGTTTTGTTGTTTGTTTACTTGGGACGTGGTATTTTTGGTTGTTGTTTGTTTACCTAGGACATGGTAATTTTGGTTGTTGTTTGTTTACCTGGGACATGCCGTTTTGTTGTTTGTTTACTTGGGATGTGGTATTTTTGGTTGTTGCTTTTTTTACCTAGGACATGGTATTTTTGGTTGTTTGTTTACCTGGGACATGCCGTTTTGTTGTTTGTTTACTTGGGACGTGGTATTTTTGGTTGTTGTTTGTTTACCAAGGACATGGTATTTTTGGTTGTTGTTTGTTTACCTGGGACATGCAGTTTTGTTGTTTGTTTACTTGGGACGTGGTATTTTTGGTTGTTGATTTTTTACCTAGGACATGGTATTTTTGGTTGTTGTTTGTTTACCTGGGACATGCCATTTTGTTGTTTGTTTACCTGGGATGTGCTGTTTTGTTGTTTGTTTACCTGTGGCGTGGTATGTTGTTGTTGTTTACCTGAGTTTGTGCTGTTTTGTTGTTTGTTTACCTGGGACATGATGTTTTGTTGCCGTTTACCTGGGGTGTGGTATTTTGTTGTCGTTTACCTGAGTTTGTGCTGTTTTGTTGTTTGTTTACCTGGGACATGATGTTGTTTGTTTACCTGTTGTGTGGTATTTTGTTGTCGTTCACCTGAGTTTGTGCTGTTTTGTTGTTTGTTTACCTGGGACATGATGGTGTTTGTTTACCTGTTGTGTGGTATTTAGTTGGTATTTGTTTACCTGGGGCATGTTGTTGTTGTTTACCTGGGGCATGTTGTTGTTGTTTACCTGGGACGTGTTGTTGTTGTTTACCTGGGACATGTTGTTGTTTACCTGGGGGATGTTGTTGTTGTTTACCTGGGACGTGTTGTTGTTTACCTGGGACGTGTTGTTGTTTACCTGGGATGTGTTGTTTACCTGGGCCGTGTTGTTGTTGTTTACCTGGGCCATGTTGTTGTTGTTGTTTACCCGGGACGTGTTGTTGTTGTTGTTTACCTGGGACATGTTGTTGTTGTTTGTTTACCTGGGATATGATGTTGTTTGTTTACCTGTTGTGTGGTATTTTGTTGGTATTTGTTTACCTGAGGCATGTTGTTGTTGTTTACCTGGTAAGTGTTGTTGTTGTTTACCTGGGACGTGTTGTTGTTGTTTACCTGGGACGTGTTGTTGTTTACCTGGTAAGTGTTGTTGTTTACCTGGTAAGTGTTGTTGTTGTTGTTTACCTGGGACGTGTTGTTGTTGTTTACCTGGGGTGTGTTGTTGTTTACCTGGTAAGTGTTGTTGTTGTTTACCTGGGACGTGTTGTTGTTGTTTACCTGGGACGTGTTGTTGTTGTTTACCTGGGACGTGTTGTTGTTGTTGTTTACCTGGGCCGTGCTGTGGCTGTTGCCCTTGTTGTTGGTCAGTTTGAGTTTGCTGAAGGAGATCTCTTGTCTCATCCAGTGGGCTCCAGTGTTTGGGGACTCTGGATGGATGTAAACTTTGTTTCCTAAAATAAATAAATAAATAAAACCAAGCTGTAAATAAATAAAAAGCTATTCTAAACAACAACAACATAAAGTCTAAATGCAGAATAATGTATTTGCTTCTTATCCCAGGGTTCCGTGCCTTGGCTGCTGTTGTCGGCCTTCCCGCAGGTGACCCACTTGCCTCCCTGGAACCTCCAGTGGTTCGGGTCGGACAGAACCACCTCCACGAACACGTTGTAGTGCGCGGACACGTTCAGCCCCGCCATGTTGAAGCTGAGGAAGGGGAACATCCTCCTGAAACACACACACACACACACAGGTTTGTTTTTCTATCTTTGTGGGGCCATTGCATTGACTTCCATTCATTTTCCATTCATTTCTATAGCCTAACCCTGACATTTACCCTAAACTTAACCATTACCAATGCATACCTTACCCTAAACTTAACACATCCTCAATTCACACCTTAGTCCTAAACCTAACCCACCAACGGGACTGCTTCTTACGGAGCCCGGGCTTTGGGCCCCATAAGAAGCAGTTGGTCCTCACAATTTGGTATAACTCAAAAAAATGGGCCTCACAAAGTAACATAAACAAGGACACACACACACCATAGTTGCCAAGTCCGCCTAATATAATCGACTTTGGGCTTGTCCTTTTTTGAAGGCGCTTACAATGTTGGCGAGTTTCTTGGTGCGGTTTCTTGGGCTTGTTTTGGATGTGAAGTCGCTTATTTGAGCTTGCTATTCTTTGTTCTTTATTCTTTGTTTAGAGTGACAAGACCATGCTAAAATGAGCTCCAATAAGTGGGGGAAATATGGGAAAAATATAATAAAGAATGGGAGAAAGAGCGCACACTTAAAGCATGATTCAGGATAGAGATTAAAGAAAGTTTTTTGTTGACTTAGCTTATGAGTTTGCTGTTTAATTTTTATTTTATTTTTTAATTTGCAGCCTACGCATCCTTTATGATTGTCTGTTGTTGTCCATTGTTGTCATCACTCTTCGTCTAAAATTCAGGTCTCTCTGGTAAATGAGTCCCAGAGGCTTAATGGGATTAAAGCTGCACTATGTAACTTTGTAGTGCAGTCTAACTTTTCTAACAATATATTTTTAACATATTTCTTCACTCTGTCACTATCTACTGACAGACTGGTGTTCGACAAAGTAATCTCTGAAAAAAACTATAGTCCTCTTGCTTCTCTATCAGCATTTATAAAAACACTAAAAACACAGAGTGACCCGCCGTTAACCAGCCAATAAAAACAGCTTGAATTTGAATCAGCCAATAAAAACAGAGTTTGAATTTGAATTTCAGCAGAGCAAGGTGGAGCAGAGCCATATATGGCTCTGAGGGGGAGGGACCAGAATGCTTTGCCTGTTGAAAATATTTCTAAGTTCTGTGCTCTACAGAAAGTTACACATAGCATAAAAATGTAAAATGTATTTTTATTTTTCAGAGTGGATATGTTCTTCAAAGTGTTTAGCATAATTTTACTGTTTGTATGTAATGCCATAATAAATTTATGTTTATACTGTTTAAAAACTGCCTTTGTTTTAAACAATGGGGTGGGTTGCCCGTTGGGCTTTTTGTTGGGCTAGTTTTCAATTAGTCGCTTGTTTGTGCTTGCTTTCATGGGGCTGGTCGCTTGAGATCTGGCAACACTGACACACACAGAATCAAACAAAGCAGCACTGCTGCCTCTTGGCCCGGTTCGGCCCGGCTCACCTGCCCTGCTTGGTGATGATCATCTCGGTCTGGTGCCGGTGGAACTTGAGCCACAGGGCCCGGTTGCACAGGAACACCTGGGCCCGCAGGCCCGCGCTGCTCAGGGCGGCCCCGGGCCCGGTGTAGGCCGGGTAGAGGCAGCCCAGGTTCTGTCCGGGCTGGTAGTGCGGGCTGAGGTGGGCCGAGGCGTGCGGGCTGAGGTGGGCCGAGGCGTGCGGGCTGAGGTGGGCCGAGGCGTGCGGGCTGAGGTGGGCTGAGGCGGGGTACCCGGCCGGAGGCAGCACGGGGCCCAGGTGCAGCGACGAGGGGAACCTGCCCGGTGGCGCACCGTACACCGCTGCACCGGGCTGGTACGGCAGGAACGACGCCTCCGGGTTCTGTTTAGGAGTCGTGTTCTGGATGAAGTACCGGTCTGGAGCCATTCCGCGTGGTTCAGAGTAGCTGTCCCCCGCCGCGGACTCGTCTCCATCCGCGGCGGGGGACGCGCGCTTCTCGTCCTCAGCGGCCGAGTAGCTGCTCTCCCGCTCAGCTGCGAGCATGATTCACTGGTCCGGTCTGCAGAACCTTTGTTCTGGAACAAACCTGCTCCAGAACCTCCCGTCACTCCGGTACCGAGAGAGTGTTCTGCTTCACTGTGTCCTCTGGGTCTGGGCTGAGGGTCAACACACAAACGGAAAAGCTCAATGGAGTCTGGTCGCTTCAGGTAAAAAGGCCCCTCGACCAAAAATGTTGTTTAAAAGAAAATATATGTGCAACAAAAAAAAAAGATTTTTACATTAAAATTCTTCTAAAATATTTTAGTCTTTTCTTAGTTTAATATTCTTATTTGTGAAAATGAGCTTTTCATGGACACTCTTTATAAAATCAGGCATAAATCAGATTATATCGTATGTCAGG
>JBBPBX010015756.1:27377-49017 GCA_038048925.1 Garcialebias charrua
TGTTTCATGGCGGTTAACCCAGAGCCAGAGCCATAGAACCATAGATATTATATAATATCTATGCATAGAACCACCACCGAGCTGAAGTGTGGACAGGAGATTTAAAAAAAAAAAACTAATTCTGTAAAATTAATTTAATAACTCAACTAAATTCTGTCTACAGTATTAAGTTTGTATTTTCAAGGAAATAATAACTTGATCTTTAACTTTACTGATATCACTGCTAAAAACATCCCTAAATTTAATATTCATTTTATTTATTTATTTTTGGAAATGCATTCTTTCTGTTTCATACCCTGGACATTCCATAAAGACATGTTGAACCGTTTCAGGGAGATCACTGGTGCACATGTCACAAAAAAGTCCTGTTGCATGTTTTCCAATTATTTTAAGAGATTTATTAAAGCCTGTGTGTCCTGTTCTAATGCGAGTAAGTTCCTGTTTCTTCCTGCTTTCCTTGTATATCTTACCTTTTTATGAATGTTGTGTAAATGTCTTCCTGTATCAGTAATGTCCCAGTTTTCCTGTCATATTTTCTTAATATATTTCTTTATTATAATTTAACGTTCAACTTTATATAAACGTTCTATCATTTTCATCACTTCTTCCAGACCGGTGTCACCCGGCTCTGCTTTTTCTAACTCATAGGGCGGGTGCAGCGGACTATTCAGCCAATCATGGTCGTTGTTCTGCATATACGTCACTCTTATGTCACATTTAGAAAAGCACGATTGGCTGGAATTTCCAGATGCCTTCAGGGTTCACAAAAAAACTCAGACAGACAGTTGCGACAGGCTGATGGAAACCGATCACAACTACACGTTCACAGAATGGTCAAATTATTGTATTTTTGGCCTTTTTCGGGATTATTGATCGTACATCGTACAGAGGGCAAAATTATCGTACAAATACGATAATTATCGTACACCTGGCAACACTGCATAAGAGTGACGTATATGCAGAACAACGACCATGATTGGCTGAATAGTCCGCTGCACCCGCCCCATGCTTTAGAAAAAGCAGAGCCGTGTGACACCGGTCTGGAAGAAGTGATGAAAATGATATAACATTTATAAAGTTGAACGTTAAATGATAATAAAGAAATATGTTAAGAAAATATGACAGGAAAACTGGGACATTACTGATACAGGAAGACATTTACACAACAAAAAAGGTAGGATATACAAGGAAAGCAGGAAGAAACAGGAACTTACTCGCATTAGACCTTAATAAATCTCTTAAAATAAATGGAAAACATGCAACAGGACTTTTTTGTGACATGTGCATCAGCAATTTCCCTGAAACGGTTCAACATGTCTTTATGGAATGTCCAGGGTATGAAACAGGAAGAAAGCATTTCCAAAAATAAATAAATAAAATGAATATTAAATTTACTATTAGGGATGTTTTTAGTAGTGGTATCAGTAAAGTTAAAGATCAAGTTATTATTTCCTTGAAAATACAAACTTAAATTTAGTTTGTTGAGTTATTAATTAATTTATTTATTTTTTAATCTCCAGTCCACACTTCAGCTCGGTGGTGGTTAACCGCCATGAAACAAAACAAGAAGAGTGGGGGGGGGTCATTAGTTGCCACCAGACATTAATACGTATTATCGTCTATGGTTCCCACCAGTACTGACGCCACAAAGCTGGGGGTGCCTGTTAGACGCTATTCAACAACAGAGTGACTATAGAGCATACTTGTTATTTTGTTTATGAAGGGTGTACGATAATTTTCCTCAAAATACGATAATTTAGGGCTCTAGTACGATAATCCTACATTTCTCACCTGGCAACACTGGCTCCGTAAAGTGCGTCTCGTTGTAGCTCGATACGGAACACGTACTTCTGGACGATTCCGTTTTTTACGGGATGGTTGGCAACTCTAAAACTTTATAACAATCATATTAGAATAAACTTCACGTGAATGATCGCATAACATAATCATAAAACCTTTAACTGTTTTGATTTTTAACCTTCATGTTAGTCACACCGAGCAGGTTTTTGTCGCCAGCTGTTGATGCATGCTCAATTACAGTTTAAAATGTTTCTCCTTCTATAATAGCAACAAAACATTACCTTCACTCTTCTTGATAGTGTATTGAAGCTTTTCCATCTTGCTGACGGATGAGCAAAAAGTGACCCTCCACACTCAATGGCGGCGTTTTCACTCAATGCACGTTTACAACATGTACTACGGTAATGACGCAGGGACACCATGCGTATTGCTTTTCAAAATAAAAGCTGAAAAATCAATAAATAAAAGCTGTTAATAGCTGAAAAATCAATAAATAAAAGCTGTTACTATATACTGTAGCTGAAAAATGAAGCTGTTAATTATGTCTATGTCTTTCTGCAAGTTGTCATTCTTGCTGTTATACGTTCAAGAATTACTTTTAAAGCCTGTGAGTATTGAGCCATATCAATTTCACTGTTATCTCTGATTACTTTTAAAGCCTGTGAGTGTACTTGAGCCATATCAGTTTCACTGTTATCTCTGATTATTTTTGCGTTCATTATGTGAGAATCTCAAATATTTTTCCCAAAAGCTTCCATTATAAATTAAAATAAAAACTGCTATGCTACTTTTGCAGAAACCATCTCACTTCCCTTAAAGACCGCCCCAGAAGTTGCTCAAGTTTCACCAATATGTTGAGTTTCAAAATGAATCCCTTCCAAAGTTGCACATTTTGCATTTTATTTTTCATATTGCTGAGATTAGAGCTCTTGACTTTCAAAATAAATCGCCTCTGAAAATTTTTAACATTTTGCATATTATATATTTTCCATAAATTACTGAACTTATTGCTAAAAAACAAACAAAAAAATGATATGGAACCTCCAAAGTTGAACATAGTTCATTGTAATATTCAAAAGTTGCTGTACTTTATTGCTGGACAACAGAAACATTTCAGGAACCACTCTCACTTGGGTTGACTCAAGAAGACCCCAAAATGTTGCTCAACAACGTTGACCAACATCTGATCTTGACTTTCAAAATAAATCACCTCCAGAGTTGAACATATAGGTCATTGTAACATTCAAAACTTGTTGACTTTATTGATGGACAAAAGAAGCATTTCAGGAACCACTCTCACTTCGGTTTAACTCTGGAAGACCCCAAGATATTAATAGCTTTTATGGAGTTATTTTTCAGCTATGAACAGCTTTTATTTATTTATTTGTCAGCTATTAACTTTTTTTTGTAAACATGCACAATTACGCCAGTGGCTGTCGGAGCCGAGTGGAGGCTCACTTTGAAAATACCATACCATACCATTTTATTTATAGAGCACTTAACACAGCGACAAGGCCAACCAAATTGCTGTACAAACAAACAAACAAACAACAGGCAACACATAAGCAACATACAAAATGAAGTAAAAAACAGAATATAGACATAAAATAACCTGCCTAAAAAAAGGTTGAATGAAAAAAATTTGTTGCAGATCATAAATATATCGACCAAACACAGATCATCTGGTGTTGAAAGCAACGGAATAGTAGTGGGTCTTTAAACGGGATTTGAAACCGAGAGGGAGGGGGCCTGTCGACGAGAAGAGGTAACTCGTTCCAGAGTCTTGGTCCTACAGAGAAGGCCCTGTCATCTCTGTGTTTAAGATGAGTTCCTAGAACTGTTAGAAGTAACTGGTCTGCTGACCTCAGAGAATGTGGTGGGACTGTAGCAAATCAGAGAGATAGGGGGGCGAGACTGTTCAGTGATTTGTAGACATACAGAAGAATTTTGAACTGGATTTGAAGATGAACCAGCAGCCAGTGCAGGGAGGCCAAGACTGGTGTAATGTGCTCTCTTTTGCCTGTTCTGCATGTTAAAAATTGGCTGCTGCGTTCTGGACCAGTTGTAGTCGTGCTATGGTGGACTGACTGATACCAAACAGGAGTGAATTGCAGTAATCAAGCCTAGATGTAATAAATGCGTGCATTACTGTCTCTAGGTTATTTTTGGACAATGGGCTTCGTCCGTCAACAAGATGTAAAGTTTCAAATTTAAAAAGCTTCAATACACTGTCAGTAAGAGTGTAGGTAATGTTTTGTTGCTATTATAGAAGGAGAAACATTTAGTTTAACAGCTGGCAACAAATACATGGCAACAAATACATGGCAACAAATACATGGCGGTGGAGGCTCATGTTCCTCTTGCTTTTTATCTAAAGGTACTAGTACTTATGACTACTGTACTTAGATCCTCTTAAATAAAACCATTACCCTCAGGAAATACATAAAGTATTTGCAACCGCATTTACTGGATTCTCATTCCAATACGCTCTTTAAAAAAGTACTTGTTACTTCCTTTGCCATTTGGTTCAGTAGATGTTTCCTTTCAGCTGAATATTTACAACAGTCCAAAATAACATGCATCACTGGCAAAAGTCACAGCATCCACTATCATGTTTCACTATTATAAATAAAGTACTGTTCAGATTACAGTAGTATGGCATATTCTTAATCTTGCTAATATGTATAGACTGCTCCCTCTATTTGCTCCACAATACCTGGATCTGTAAATTGTTTTCTGTACTGTATACAGTTCCCCTTGTTTCGTTCTGATGCGATAACTGGTTAAAGGGGACCACACATGCAAAATTCACTTTTTAATGTTTTTTTACTAAACTTTGGGTATTTACTTCATAAAAAAACAGTCCTTGTGCCAAAAAAATGCACCCAGTGGTTTATTTACTCTAAGTAGATTTATTTGTCTGTGATTAAAAACGCTCCGTTTCACACTTCCTGCGGTTTGTGATGTCACAAACCGTAGCCAATCACCTCAAACCTGAGTCCAGCCCCTCACCTAGCAACCCCTGGTGATGCTCCACCCACTTGAGTATAAAAGATGTCACGGTTGCCTAGCGGTTTAGGAGCTGACCTGGCGGTCATTTATTCATTTATTTAGCCCATGGGGGGCTAGGGGTTTGCCCTGCTCCAGCCATGCAGCACATCTCGAGTAAAACCAGAATGTTTTATTACCTTGTTTGAATGAACTCTGTCTCGTTGAAACTGTGCACACACACTCTAGCGGTTTGGACTTGTTTCTTATATGATGAAGGACTACTGTTGCACAACTGTCAGTTTGGTTGAGCGGTTACGACACTTGACCGCCACGCAGGAGAGCGGAGATCGCGTCCCGTCAATGGCATCTTTTTTTTTCCCCCCTTTTTTTTAAAGCCTTTTGTTTCGGAGAAATCGGGGTGAGACTAGATATATACATCGACATAATAATACTTTATAATTGTTATTTTTACGTTTTAGTTCAATTTTTAGTGTAATATCGCTCCCAACGCGAAGCCGGCAGAAAACTGTGCACACACACACTCTCTTCGCGTAATGAGTAATAAAAAAGAGCCATCAAGCACCACTGATCGATATATTTTCAGATTAGCAACTTATTTATTTTAAGAATACCTTTCACTTCATCAAAATCTAATCAAAACTTCAGCGTTCTAAATGTAGGTGGTTGTGATTATTTCTTATACGACGAAAGTCTGTTTTTGCACAACTGCACGGTTGGCCCAGAGGTAATGAACCGGACTCGTCATCCGAAGGACACAGGTTCGCGTCACGGTCGCGGATTTCCTTTTTTTTTTTTTAAGCCTTTTGTTTTGCAGACCGCCGGCGAAGACACCATCTGCGTGCGGGAGTTGTTGGGAGCTAATGACTTTTGAGGTCCGGGGGTCCGGTCAAAAGTTGCCTCATGCGGATAAATTAACTGGAGACATTCTGTGAACTTTGTGTGTGGACTGAAGCACGCTCCAACAAGCGCCGCATGCAACGAGCGGAGCACACCGCCCGCTCGGAGAGGAAAAGCTATCATTAGCCTCGGAGCTAATGCTAAAAAAAGGAGCTGCAAATGGCGGCGCGCGCAGAGGGCTTTTGGTAAGTTATCTTAAGCTACTAGCACTAACAGTAAGTCAAATGAGTAATAAAAAAGAGCTAATTTTAAAATAACAACATATTAGAGATACTGGCTGTTGCAGAGGGCGTAGTTAATGTAAATAGGTCTTTGTAGGGCGTGGCTTTCAGACCTCATTATTCATAAACCGGTCGTTTAGAACGGAAGTGAAATTTGGCAGAATTAGAAAGGGGATATTTTTTAATCTAAGCATTATTTTGTGTATAAAATTGACTGAAAATGGTCTGGATAGCCCACAGATAAACCACAAAAAATTATATATCCTACATTTGGTCCCCTTTAATTAATGTTTCCATACAATACTTTTACATTCTGATTTTCATAATTGGATATTTATGTCTACATTGTCTCGTTTAATAGCATGTTTAGCAATCTGATCAGCATTTTCATTTCCCTGAATCCCTTTATGTGCAAATACTTCTTCCTTCCTTAACCAGCTGAGAATGAGCAATCCTTATTATATTAAGTCCTGTCTTGATTTTGATGTTCCTGATCTATGGTAGACACATAATCACTACAAATAATAACCTTGTATAGTTTAATCCATTCTAAAGCCAGAGAAATGGCATAACTGAAAACACATTTATAAAATCTGATGTATGCTTACCAATTCCAATTTTATACTTCGAAACAACAACAGCGGCGCAAACTAGTTTGACTAGATCTTAATCCATCTGTAAAAACCTGCTCAGGATAATTTTTATCCAAATACCCGTTGAATAAACTGCACAGATCTGCTATCTTGTTTGCTTTTCTGTCATTTCTGTATCCATGAGGTTCTTTCATTAGCCAAAAAGGAACAGTTGACCAGATGACATTAGGACTAAACACAACCTCAGAAACACCTAGGATCTTGCAGATTCTTCTGCTACTCATCCAAAACTTAAGGTTTGTCTCCTATGCCTTTCCCATGACTCCTTTAGCAATATTTAGTTGGATGACTATCAAGATGAACTTTAAGATGAATTCAATAATTAAACTTAGCATTCGCCTCAAAAATGCGAAAAACGCCTAAAAAAGACATACCCAAATTAAATTAGAAGCTGTTCTTGAACCGTATGGAGTACAAGCAAATGCTTGGTGTCTTTGTAAAGATAACACTTTGAGTTTTTTGTTTCAGCAGTCAAATTTGTTGTATCTGTTATTATTTTGTATTTATTTAAGTGAGAGCACACAGAAATAAAGCGTTTTTCTTGCCTCGCCTGAAAATGTTTATATTTGTCAAGCACCTGCAGACTGACACAAGAAGATATAGACTGGAATTTCATATGAGCCTAAAGAGTGAAGTATTTACTAAGACAGTTTCAAATTTGAAGTCAATAGCATAAAAATTGAGGATTTTGTGCCTGTTTTTGTATGTGCATGTTCAGGCGGACATCAATAAAACCAAACATACCCAAAACTGTGCCATGATGGGTAACACCTGTATATGCCAACTTCAAATGTCTGTAACTGCTGAATACTTCAACATACTTCAGTGTGACTGTCTATTGAAAGCTTACATCAGGGTAACCCTGTTCCATTCCTATATTTACTCTCAAGCTGATAGAAATAACTGTAACATGTCAGGTAGGGCGCTCGTAAGTCAGGGACCACCTGTATAAATCACAAGAGTAAATTCCCCCACAGGTCCAACTGCCTTCAGACCCAACACCCCAGATAACACCCAGATAACACACAATAGCTCCACAATGCTCCACAATGGCTCCACAGGGGATCGCCATTCATAGCCCCCACACACCCCCACACACGCACACACACACACACACACACACACACACACACACACACACACACACACACACACAAGGAGAAGCTGACATACCTTCGTCAGAGAGGAATCACTATCTCTCCTTGTAAATCCAGTTCTAAAGGCTGTGCTGCTGTGTATTTCATTTTTCCATGGCATTTATCCATGGCTAAACAGTGATAAAAGTCCAAAGAAGCATGCGTAAAGTCAACAGAGAGGACCTCACCCTTTTACGCACAGCAGACGTGAGCTGAATGACTCTGTTTGCGCAGTAAGGGCCTTGTTATACTTGGCACGACGGCCCGTCGGATGTCTTTTACCCCCCGTTGAGTGAGCAAACATTGCGCAACTTTTGGCCGCACACCCGCTGTGATCCCCCGGTGCATAGGCGTCGTGTACATAGCCCCCAAACAGAACTCTCGAAGCCGACGATGCGGCTCGCAGCGTGTGATTGGTTCAAAGTTTGTGGGCGTTTTTTGTTTGGATGTCCATATATGGTCTATGACACCGCAGCACGTGACACCGCAGCACGTGACCCCGCAGCACGTGACCCCGCCACTGTTTTAGATACCGGTAGTTCTTACAGTAATATGTTTCATAAAATTACAAAATAAAGTGCAAATATAACATCAGTACTGACATTAATTATATTGCATCTTACCTCCATATGGGCGTACAGAGCATACAGTAGCCTTCCCCAGCTTATAACTGGCAGCGATGGCAGTGAATGAGCACCCAGAAGCCAGGACCCGCAGCGTCACAGCCAGTCTCTCCGGGGCAGAGACCGGTGCGCTGTGCGTCGGTGCGTGCTGCAGGTGAGGGGAGATCCGGTGGGCAAGTTCATCAAAACGAGCAGCGGACATTCGAAAATATGAAAAGTGTGTCTCGTCATCCATCTCCCGCATCTGCTGAACCAACAAGCTAAACTCGCCTTGTGTAGATCTGGTCCTGTTCAGCGGGCGAACGTGCCAACGCCGTTCGCGTCGTATTTCCATGTTCGCGGTCAATAACATTAATATAAGGTCATTTTCTTCATCCTCGTCCTCCGACTCGTCATCCAACCTGAGAAGCATCTCTTTTGCCGCCTGCGAATACATTTTCTTCGTAGTGAACTGTTGAAATTACTTCCTCTTTCCGGCAACAGCCAACGTGCGTGTGACGTATGCAGTGTGAGTGCGCGTGACGTATGCAGTGGGAGGGAAGAGGGAGGGATTATCCCCACGTCTTAAAGAGGTATAAACACTCAATGCGGTTGGTGACACACGTCAGCGCTGGGTTCACTCAACGGGGGGTAAAAGACATGAGACGCTAGTATAAACCTAGCTTAAGTTTCCAGCCTGAATGTAACTCAAAACCTGTCATGTCACATGTCTATACAATGGGAATTTCATTGGCTACAAGTCTGTCGCGTCAGAATCAGCGTCTCATTTGATTGGCCAAAGCTCCACGTGGGGAAAGAAGAGGAGGGTGATTTTTTGCTTCGTGACTTTCTGTGATTTGATTGGCTCTAGTGACTGAAAAGTTTCACTCAGTTGGTCAAAATTGGTGTCAATCAAAAGCAGAGACCCTATGAAAGAGTTTTAAAGCGCCTGAATTTACAAAGCTTCCGTATTTGGGAAATGACGATCCAACACATGCAAATTAAGGTCAAACGGGCCCGCGGCCGGGCCCGTGCCTGTTAATAGGTTTTAAATACATATTTTGAATTCAAGGAGTTAGCTCATGTTACAATTGATGAGCAAAGTTAGCATTGGCCATAACCATCAACATGCTAAACAAACAAAAAACATTGTATTCACTACTCACCAATTCCATATATAATTCAGGGCTTGACAACTTGATGGCTCCAACTTCACTGGGTGTTCAGATCTACATGATTTTTATATTGTGAGTTTAAAATGAATATTAAACAAAGAGGTAAACAGATTGTTTGGAAGTACAAACCTGTAGCTCCATTGTCTCCATCTCTCCCCTTCACACCTGACTGGGAAAGCTGGAGCAAGCCTGAATAACCACCTCAGGTGTGGATGATTGGCTGAATACACTGTGTGACTGACTGTCACCCTAACCATTGGAGCAGCAGAGGTGGGATTAACAGCAATCTCACAATTAAGGGCATTTGAGTTTTACCCAGAGTTACACAAGACACCAGGGAACACAGACGATGACCCGACAATGAAACAAAAAAGAATGCTAACTAATATACACACCATAATTAAACGAAATCATAAACACTTGAATACATTGACATGGGAACCATAACGTGGAGGGATGGAAACTGACCAACAGAGGGAGCCATCCTTACACCTACAAACACACTAAGTTCTCCTCTTTGGTTCCCTTCCTGTCAGTAACCGTGTTTCCATCCATTTTCATTTCGAATTTTGAGCTAATTTTTGAAATCTCACAAATATGTAAATACAAATTAATGCGAAGCAGAAGTGTTTCCATCTACTGACTTGTAGCGCATCTACCAAGCCACGCACAGCGTCATTACGTCAGACGTCAGCACTGCGCATGTCTACAGTAAACAGGAAGTAGCGGTTGAAAACAGAACCCGGCCACACATCTCGTCAAAATGGAGAGAATATTTCAGGTATGTGTTGCTATCGGGCAAGTTGTATTTATTCTGTCATGCCAACTAGTTTTAGCGATGTTACATGTTGTCCGGAGCGGAAACAGCTGAACGTCACGTGACGTGAATGTTCGCTACGGCAGAACTGAGTCGGAAAATCTGTTTCCATCTGTCGTTTTGCGCATCTGCTCATTTTCGAAGATCCCAAAAACCACCTCAAGCGAGCGTATAAACTTTTTGGCGAAGTTGAGGAAGTAAATTCGGATTTTGTCGTTTCCATTAAGCTTTTCTGCTGCGATACTTCAAAATGCGCATCTAGAAACCTTGATGGAAACATGGCTAGTGTTTGCAGCCATAAACACCTAATCAAGGTGATTCAAATAAAACCCCAAACCTCTGATGCGGTTTAACCTCCAGGATCAAACCAGTGATAGACCTCCACTCCTCCAAGTAAATGTTCAAATAAAAGCAAAACAATTAATTTATTGTTAATATGGAGGCAGCTGAGGAGTACCGGAGGGTCAAATGGTCGACAGCCTTGATTCTTGCTCAGATTAAAGCTCGTATGTGGGAGGAGTTTGGTGAGGCCTTGGATAAAAACTCCTGATCAGCTCTGAGGAGATTCTCACAAATCATCAGGCGTCTGAGGAGGGGAAAGCAGCTCTTTACTAACACTGTGTTCAGTGAAGATGGGGTGCTGTTGAGCTCAAACATGTTATTGGGAGGAGGAAGGAATCATTCTAGGACCATCCCAATCCCACCGGCATGTCTTGTATTGAGGAAGCTGAATTGGAGGATAAAGGAGTTGGTCTGTCCATGACTGTGGCTGAGGTTGCCGAGGTAGTAAAAAAGCTTCGCAGTGACAGGGCTCCGGGGGTGGACAATATTCACCCTGAGTTCCTTAAGGCTCTGGATGTTGTCTTGGTTGACACATCTTTGCAACATCACATGGACATCGGGGGCAGTGCCAATAGGATTGGAAGACTGGGGTGATGGTTCCCAACTTCAAAAAGAGGGAGCATAGGGTGTGCTCCAATTATAGGGGCATAACTTTACTTAGCATCCCTGGTAGGTCTATTCATGGGAACTGGAGAAATGAGTACGATCATTGGCCAAACCTCAGATCCAGGAGGAACAATGCAGGTTCCATCCTGGCTGTGGTACACTGGATCAGCTATTTACCCTCACTAGAGTCCTCAAGAGGTCAGGGGAGTTTGTCCATCAAGTCTACATGTGCTTTGTGGATCTGAAGAAGACTTTCAACCAAGTTCCTCAGGATACACTGTGGGGGTGAACTGTGATTATGGGATGGGGGACCGTATCGGTATGATTTGGTCGGCCCCTGTACAATAAGTGCAAGAGTTTAGGACAAACACAGTTTGTTAGGTAGCACAGTGGTTAGCACTGTTGCTTCATAGCAAGAAGGTGTTGGGTTCAATCCACAATTGGACCTGGGCTCTTTCTGTATGGAGTCTGCATGTTCTTCTCGTGCTTGCGTGGGTTTTCTCCGGGTACTCCAATTTCCTCCCATAGACCAAAAACATGCATGTTTGTATGCCTTCAGCCTCAGGCCTCCCTTGCAAAAGAGATTTGTGATCTGAATGGGGTTTGCATGGTTAAATAAAGGTTAATAATAAAATAAACATTCTTTCTGAAAAACTCCCCTGAAGTTATTTACATTTCTTCAGGGGTCTACAACAATCAGGCTCATGTGGTCATTCAGAAGAAACAGTTCCACGGACTCCGGTGGGGTTGCAGGAACTCTCATAGAGCAGGTTGAAGTTTCTGTGTGGTTGTTGTTCCACCACCAGGGGACTTCTGTGATTGTCCAACATTCAACCGATGGTCAGATTGTCCCCGTCTCAGGGTGTCTTACATCAAAGACCACGCAGGACACTGGAGCTGCATGTTGTGAGTCTTCGGTCTGAGTCTCAAAGCAGAAACTGAAAAAACTACAAACACCAGTATAAGATGTTGTTCCAGGAACAATGTTGTTTTCTGGGAACTGCGATACGGACCCCATGGATTTCTCAAAGTTACATCAGACATTTAGTTGTCTTCTGTGCACGTGTCACAGCTTTTAAAACTATACCTGTAAATGAGATCTACAAACAGAAGCTGCTGACCAGTGACAGAGGTATCATCTGTTACACTACCATCTTCAAAACATCTTTTAAACTTTCTAAATGTTTTTTATTCCTAAAACGTTTAACTCAGCTGTTGATTGAATATAAATGTTTTATTGCTTAAGTAATTTTCTCCTTCCAGCCTGATGGAAAACTACACCTACAACAGTCAGCTTCTGCAGCTGGAGGGCTTGATGGTCATGGGGGACTCGGTGTACCTGGTCTTTTTCTTTTTCCTCCTCTCCTATGTACTTGTTATAATTTTGAATATGGGTATTTTGGTTGTGATTGTTGTCGATAAGAACCTCCATCAGCCCATGTACATGCTGTTCTGCAGTCTACCACTCAGCGACATGGTAATATCAACTCACTTGGTACCCCGCCTGCTGTCAGACCTCCTGAAGCCCCCGGCTGAGCGCCTCATCTGGTACCATGAGTGTGTCCTTCAGGCATTCATCACTCAGTTTTTTGGTTCCATGTCACACACCATCCTCATGATCATGGCCTTCGACAGATACGTGGCCATCTGCAACCCTCTGCACTACTCTTCAGTGATGACCAATAAAATGATCATCAAGCTGACGATTGCTGCCTGGGCGGTACCGATGGTTCTCACAGGGATTCTGATAGGTCTGAGCGTACGACTGAGCCGGTGCCGGACTGTGATTTTGAACATTTATTGCGACAATGCCTCGCTGTTCAAGCTGTCATGTGAAAATATTGTGGTCAACAATGTGTACGGACTCACGTTCGCCGTGGTTCTACACATCGCCTCCATCGGCAGCATGGTTCTGACATACGCTCGGATCGCCATGGTCTGTGTGACCTGTAAGAACCAGTCCATGAACAGGAAGGCCATAAAGACCTGCAGCACCCACCTGGTGGTGTACCTGGTCATGATGTGCANGAGCCGGTGCCGGACTGTGATTTTGAACATTTATTGCGACAATGCCTCGCTGTTCAAGCTGTCATGTGAAAATATTGTGGTCAACAATGTGTACGGACTCACGTTCGCCGTGGTTCTACACATCGCCTCCATCGGCAGCATGGTTCTGACATACGCTCGGATCGCCATGGTCTGTGTGACCTGTAAGAACCAGTCCATGAACAGGAAGGCCATAAAGACCTGCAGCACCCACCTGGTGGTGTACCTGGTCATGATGTGCAGTGGCTTAACCATCATCATCCTGCATCGGTTCCCTCAGTATTCAGAATACAGAAAGTACTTTATGGTTCTGTTTGCCGTTGTTCCTGTTACCCTCAACCCAGTTATTTATGGTTTACAGTCCAAAGAGATCCGTAAATTTCTATTTGAGTTATTTAAATCCAAGAAATGTTTCCCACAGAAAAAAACAGACAGTAAACCTCTTACAGGAAATTGAAATAACAAACTTATTTTCTCATAATGTGTTCAAAATATGGATACAATTATATTTATTATGTTCCATGTTTATTTTAATTTATTACAACAGAAACTCTAGTTTCCATATCAGAACTTTTGTTAACGTGACACACAGTGAGTCAGTTTTGGTTCAGTCCAGGTGACCTCAAGTACTGCCACCTGCTGGTCAGTAAAAGAACAGCACTTTGCCATGCGCTGCCGTGCCACACTATAAACGCATGCACAGTGCGCGCGCAGCACGCGCGCTCCAACTTGCGGACCAAAGCGCGACTATATCCGAGGCTTAACTAAGGGACAGCTCAGGAAACCCAAGCCAATCTCAACTATAGGATTTATCAAAAAGGAAAAACTTGAGCCTAATCCAACAAAGTTCAGTCAGGTCCTCTGGACGCTTTCTTTGTGTTGAAACTTTTCATCCATAGGACTTCATCAGTTTGAGGAGCCACAACAATCTCAGTCCCATAAGTAGCTCACATAAGCCGTTTTCGCATCGACCAGCCCTCTATGGCCCGCCCCGCCCTCTAACCCGGGTTCAGCGTGTTCGCATTTTCCTTTTTTTCCCCGGCTCCGCCCTCGTCATGGAACCATCTCCACCGTGGTTCTATCGGGCCAAGCTCCCCCGGCCCAGTTTGACGTCATGTACTGCTCACATTTGATTCGTTGTTTGCAGCAGGGGCTGGACTCGTTCTAACAACAACCTCAGTACCGTAGGGCTGTATTTCATTCAAATTTAACTACAGAAACCCCTAAAACAATTGTTAGCTGAATTAGTTTTTCTGAGTTAAATTTTTGTTAATAACTGATCACAAATCAGCTTATGTTACAACGTAAATAACACGAAGCGCGCACCCATTTCCGCCTTTCAGCGCGACTTGAATGTCATTAAACAATAACTAAAACAATAACTAATATTGTCTAACTCTTGCGCGCAGCCAGGGTTTTAAAATATAACTAATAATCTCTAACTTCTACGTGCAGCTAAAATGTTAAGAGGAGTTATTCCTATATGGGGAAGGTGGACACCTGAAAATCCAGTCCGCTGTGTAGCTCAAAGCGTTAGTGCACTGTTGTTTTGACCCGGAGAAGCGGGTTCGCTTCCCGCCTGGTCCAAAGTTATTTTACTTTTTTTTTTTATTCACATTTTCTTTTAAATAAAAAGGAGTTTGTTTGGTTAACAAACTCCTTTTTATTTACTCCAATAAAAAAAAAGTAAAATAACTTTGTCCCAGGCGGGAAGCGAACCCGCTTCGCCGGGTCAAAATAGCAGTGCACTAACGCTTTGAGCTACACAGCGGACTGGGTTGTCAGGTGTCCACCTTACCCATATAGGAATCACTCCTCCTAACATTTTAGCTGCACGTAGAAGTTAGAGATTATTAGTTATATTTTAAAACCCTGGCTGCGCGCAACAGTTAGACAATATTAGTTATTGTTTAATGACATTCAGGTCGCGCGGAAATGGGTGCGCGCTTCGTGTTATTTACGTTGTAACATAAGCTGATTTGTAATCAGTAATTAACAAATATTAAACTCAGAACCACTAATATATATACTCAGCAAACAAATACTTGTTAGCGGCGTGTCCTCTCTTAAAACACTGTAAGCGCGCACACAAGAACACTCCACCCACGTCAAGTGAACACTCCACCCACGTCAAGTGAACACCCCACCCACTTCAAGGCTTGCTCTCCACATAATGCGTAATGAACGAGGGCGGGCCAGGGCTGGTTCTGGGCCAACCAGAGACGTGCCGGACTGGGGAGGGCCGGTCAATGCGAAAACGGCTTCTGAGTGCAAAGCGAGGTAGAACCAGAGCCAAAACGGTCAAATAGTGAACAGGTAAGCAGCTTCACGGCTCAGTGATGTGATGAAGTGATGACAAACGCTTCAAGCGATCACCCAGCCTCAGGGTTTCAAAACCAGAACAGCATCCATTCATTTCAGGAGAACTTCCTGTTTATTTTTTAACAGGAATATACTGTATCCCCAAATTTGGCTGATGCGAAATTTGTTAGCCTCATGCACCTTCTGCTTAAAATTGAAAAATAAGTATTTTTTGAGAATGTTGTGATATAGACATTTGTCAGGTGTGCATAGAGCGACACATAAGTGCAGCAGAGTTCTGCTCCACGGCTGTTGGTTCTTCTCTTACTGCTTCATTTGTTGGTTCTTCTCTTAGTTCTTCTCTTACTGCTTCATTTGTTGGTTCTTCTCTTACTGCTTCATTTGTTGGTTCTTCTCTTACTGCTTCATTTGTTGGTTCTTCTCTTACTGCTTCATTTGTTGGTTCTTCTCTTACTGCTTCATTTGTTGGTTCTTCTCTTACTGCTTCATTTGTTGGTTCTTCTCTTACTGCTTCATTTGTTGGTTCTTCTCTTACTGCTTCATTTGTTGGTTCTTCTCTTACTGCTTCATTTGTTGGTTCTTCTCTTACTGCTTCATCTGTTGGTTCTTCTCTTACTGCTTCATTTGTTGGTTCTTCTCTTACTGCTTCATTTGTTGGTTCTTCTCTTACTGCTTCATTTGTTGGTTCTTCTCTTACTGCTTCATTTGTTGGTTCTTCTCTTACTGCTTCATTTGTTGGTTCTTCTCTTACTGCTTCATTTGTTGGTTCTTCTCTTACTGCTTCATTTGTTGGTTCTTCTCTTACTGCTTCATTTGTTGGTTCTTCTCTTACTGCTTCATTTGTTGGTTCTTCTCTTACTGCTTCATTTGTTGGTTCTTCTCTTACTGCTTCATTTGTTGGTTCTTCTCTTACTGCTTCATTTGTTGGTTCTTCTCTTACTGCTTCATTTGTTGGCTCTTCTCTTACTGCTTCATTTGTTGGTTCTTCTCTTACTGCTTCTTTTGTTGGTTCTTCTCTTACTGCTTCATTTCTGAAGTCTCATGTCAGTGAGGGACAGTGCCGGCTCCACCTGTGATGTTTGAACGACCTGAGGCAGCAGTAAGACTGACCCTTCTATGTAGTGAACTGTTTTATAGAAATGAAGCTGTGGCCCAGGTCAACAAAGACCCTAATGACCCTCAGGTAGGCAGGGAGAGTGATTTGCACGCGAGTTCACCTCATATAAACATATACTGCAGAATAAAAGCTTGGAACTCAATTCAGCAGATTTTATAGTCCTGTTTTAAAGATGCTGGAAATTTTGTACTGCAAAGTTATTCCAGCAGAAAAATTAAAACATTCCTGCTGGAAGTGCACCCGACTCGGGTGCTACAGCTAGCTGCTGGTGTTTGCACTTGGTAGTAAGTATAGATTTCTACGTAAATGCGGTTTTCAAATAGTGCTTGTATGTAAACATTATGATATATTTTTAAACTTCAGTTGTTTAAAGACAGCAGCAGTCAACATCAACTCGCTCGGACTAGCTGTCAGCTCATTCATCTGCTTATAATTAAACTATTATTCCAAACTGAGGTTCTTCAAAGAGCTTTTTACAACAACATCCTGCTTCAAGATGCTCAAACGATCCCTTTAATAATCAAACTGCGCAGTAGAATAAATACAGATCCTATTAATGATAATAACCAGGACAGAGTGGTGCTGCTAAAAAAAATGACCGTCATCACTCTTCTGATAAATCAGCACGGTGCTTCCTGTTGCAGAACATCAGTCCTGAGGCCTTTGATTGGTTTCCAGAGGATCAGTTCTGTCCATCCGGGATGTGTGTGAACACTGGTGTGTGTGTTTGTGTGCATTTATCAGTGCGTGTCCTGGGTTGGCCTCACCTGTCACTGTAGGTAGCTGCCGCGGCAGTTGCTCCGGTTACGGCTGCAGGCTGAGCGAAGCGATAGGCGGCAGCGGCGGCAGCAGCAGCAGCAGGGTAGCCTCCCTGGAGACAGATACACACACACACACACACGTACACACACAGCTAACTGGCATGTTTCAAGTGGACGAACTTTACAATTAACAAATATCTGCGTCAAAAACTACTTTAAATATACTTCAGTGTATCAAAACATACAGCTTTTACTACACTTACAGAAACAAGCGTGTTGTGTATGACATGTGGATGAGGACAGGAGGAGTGTGATGTTGGATGTGGGATTTCATCAGTGAGACGGAGAGGAAATTAAACTGTCAGAGTTACTGTATTACCACTAGATGAGCAGAGGGCAGTAAAAACAGGGGATGACAAAATATTCACTAAGGTGAGAACATAAAAAACTACTGATGAGACACAATACAACGCCTACAGTCTGAGCACACTAATGGATGCTGGAGCTGAACTGCTCCTTTGCTCACAGACAGTTCAACACATTTGTTATTACAATTATCTGTTTTTAAAATGGTGAGGAGAAAAAAAAAAAACGAGGGAAAGAAGTCGCACACGAACACATCCACACGGTCTAGACTTGACACTAAAATCATCTCCTCGCACTTAGACTACATGCGTGACCCAGAAAACAAACACACCACCCCACTGCATTTGAACCTGACGTGAATAGAGATCAGCAAAGCACAACAGAAACACCCGAGCGCTCTCTGAGATGCCTGCAGGACACGCAGCAGGAGCAGAGGGGGAGGAGCGGGAAGCCAGGTTATTAATGGGAGAAAGAAACGCTCTGCGGGTGAGTGCAGGGAAGAGGAGGATGAGGAGCAGTAATACGGTTTGTCTGCATGCAGCAGCTGATCAGCACATGCTTCACTTATTATCTGCGGCAGGCCAGTTAATGCAGGAAGAGAGCATGTTCTCCATTTCAACTAGAGCCCCTCAAGGCAGACGGCTTTAAGAGCATCCCACGCAGCTGAATTCAAAACCCTCACATAAAAAATAAATATTTTAAGATGCACAGTTACAACCGACAGGGTTGCATCAGATTTTGATGGCAAATGCAAGTAATGCTTTGATTTTTATGCAAATAAGGTTGAAATGTACATACCACTACAGTTTACAGAACATTTGTTACAGCAGAACTGGGAAAATATTTTCTGCAGCAGTTTTTGTGACTAAAATATTGCTCACTTCTAAGTAAGGATATTTTTTGATGGTTTAAATTTGGTCTCTTTTGCAATGTAGAGTTTTTTTTTTCTTTCTTCTCAACAAAATTTTGTTTTTTTTGCAGAGAATTTTTTTTTCTACCCAAGAGTCATGAGTCTTGGACTATTTTTATTAATTTTTGCAGGAAGCTTGTATAGATAAATAAAAAAGCGATGATTCTCATTACACTACCTGAATGCAGCTGTACTTTATAAAAATGCAATAAATATTTACAGACAGGTGTTGCATAAATGCCAGCAAAATATGCAGAAATATACGCCTGACGGACAACATAATTACTCTCACTGGGTTTGACTAAGAACATGTAATTAGTATCATCTGTCTCCAGAAAACTGACATAAAATCTATTTACACATATTTTTCATCGTATTTTACCTAGTCTATACAAGCATGGATTGAAGCTTTAACTAAGAACCTTCAGTATACAGTACTAGAATTATGAAATAATATTACCTTCAAAAAGGTTGTGTAAGAATAGTGTTTTTAGTATGTGTGCAAATAATAAAAAGGAGCCTCACAGCACTATAACTTAAAATACAGTTGTTTAGCGTTGTGATTCATCCTACATTATATCTTAAACATGTTCTAAATTTAAACAAACATTTTAAATGAAGGATCGTTCACAATATCTTACAGAAAAAGGAGATCAGACACTTTAGTTAGGAGAGCATGCATCAGGATATTTAGTTAGGAGACAACTTGTTATTTAGTTATTTTTTAGTTTTCTAGACTACACTAGTCAAGATAACTAAAGGCCTGAAAAGACTTGAGCCTGGGCTCAGGCAGTAAAGCATTATAAACAGACCAATATATTGGTAAGGCCGATATTTTAGGTTGATATGGGCGTTTGGAGACCTATTGGTATCAGTATCCAATGTAAAAACTTTTTTTCAATCAATTTTCACTGCTAACATGCTGGAAACAAGCTGTAATTGCACAATGTATCCAGCAGAGGGTGCATGAAGACTACTTTCAAGTCATTGCAGTTCACTTAAGTTGCACTTTCACATCCAGTACAGAAGAAGCAGGGAGTAATATTGCAGCATAATTTACTGAACAGAGCGTGGTAAGTTTATTTTAAAGCTTCAGTATGTAGCTTTTTTTATGAACATATTTCTTCACTCTGTCACTACCTCCTGACAGACTGATGTTAGCCAGGTAATCTCTGAAAAAATTTAAAAAAAAAATATTGTCCCCTTGCTTCTCCAGGTGGTAAATAAGCATTTCTAAAAAGAAAAGGTGACCCGCCATTTTCCAGCCAATAAAAACAGAGTTTGTAACCAGCCAATAAAAACAGAGCTTGAATTTGAATCAGCCAATAAAAACAGAGCTTGAATTTGAAATTCAACAGACCACAAGGGGGCAGAGCCACATATGGCTCTGAGGGGGAGGGATCAGAATGCTTTGCCTGTTGAAAATATTTCTAAGTGCTGCAGTTCTACAGAAACTGCATACTGAACCTTTAACTGATCTGTAAAACAAATCAATAATAATAAATTATCTTCAATCCTCCAACCTGCTTGTCATTAGCTACGTGCCTTTAAAGTTAGCAAGCTAATGTTTAGATAGTCTAGCATAGGCTACTGCTTGTAAAACATTATCCAGAACAAATCTAACGTAGCAGTAAATATATATCGTGTTAGTAACGTTATCTTTGTCGTCTGCAATGAAATGCTTTGTCTGAAATTCATTCAACCTTTATTTATACAAGTTAATCCCATTGTGAAATCTCAACTTTTCTGCAAAGAAATAATAAAAATAAAAAACGCTGCTGCAGTCAATACTAATTAGGCCGTCATCATACGTGACTGACTGTTAGACATGAACAGGGAAGGGCATTTCTTTGTTTAACATATATTTATGTAACATACATGACAACTTTATGTTCAATAGTGGAGGATAGAAAATGTGAACGCACATTAGGAAGACTGTTTTAATGACCAGTGCACCCCTTGTAAAACCAGTGCACCCCTTGGAAACCTGCTATGCGACTATGCGTAGCGTGGATCTGATTAGCTTAGCTTCGTGGTTGCCAACAGCTGCGCTAAATAAACAAGCCCCGCTTCACTTGCTGTTTACTTAAGATTCTTAGGGGTGGACAAAGCTCAAAGATTTTCAGCCATTATATCGGTTATCGCCGGCCGCCTTGCCCTTCCAATATCGGTTTCGCGATAAGACAAAATTTCCATATTGGTCTGGCTCTAATTTCCACCAAAGTAGTGTCTAAATTTCGTTCACTCCTTTAACTGAACGGTGACAGGTTTCTAAGTTATAATATTGTGAACGATTGGGTAATTCAAACAAAGCCAAGGTGAAGTTAGTCAGAGTTGACTGAACTCAACTAAACTTGAACCATAAACTCTGTTTTCCCACTCGTTGATCATGTTGATGGATCTCTTTTATGGAATACCCCATCAGCTCAACTGGTTTTGTCTTTTCCTCTCTTCTCCTTTATCTTTTCCACATTAATGTCTCTGTGCTGGCAGTCACGAGACCTAGCGCTGACGTGACATATGAATATGCTCAGCTAAACAAAGTAGCAGCACTAAGGAGGCACTTATAATATAGAAGTAAAATTTAAGTACCGGTAAGTGCAGAAAATCTCAGTGGAACTGTTGTTATTTTCTCCTCCTCGGGAGTGGATAGGTGGAGTTTTTCCTACATACAGTACACATATTATAATGATATACCAAGTGGTTTGCTTCTTTCGTTATTGGGCGTTGAAGCCAGCAGGAACCGTTTAACAGAAGGTACCATGATGTGTAATTTTTGAGCCAGAATTTGAGCACAGGAGATGTGAGGATTTAAGTCCAGCCAAAATATTAGCACACACTCTTTGTGTCATGTCAG
>JBBPBX010015757.1:0-14759 GCA_038048925.1 Garcialebias charrua
CTTCAGGGCATGCGTACTACTGCTGACTGAATGGTAACCACTAACGGTCACAATTTATGCAAATATCCCTGTAATACCGAACTAAAACATATTGTACATCGAGACAATACCACCAAGTAACTAATGCATAGTCTACACACCACAACTATCTAGCCATTTTCCCTTTAGCGAGAAAATACTAGTAGAATTCACTGACGGTTAGCATATTAGCACTGAGTTAGCACTAGGCCATTATCTTCGTCATGTGAACAACTTCGTTTATAAGATAAACATACCATATTACAAATAAGTCGCTGACCACGTACACTGCCTGCATTTATGTAAAACACTCAATTACACACTGGGACTCGTACCTGAATGCCATAGAAGTATTGAACCACATTCATGACTCACTGAACGAGTTATGTTGCGTTCAGGAACACATTTAAAACATCCGTTTCCCGACACTCACCTATTGCGATGAATGTAATCTCAGAAAAAGCACATTAATCTTACAACAATTTGTCTATAGCCTACTTTAGATTGAACCTCGTGTTTTAAACCTCGTGACATAAATTTTATGAATGCCATAGAAGTATTGAACCACATTCATGACTGAACGAGTTGCGTTCAGGAACACATTTAAAACATCCGTTTCCCGACACTCACCTATTGCGATGAATGTAATCTCAGAAAAAGCACATTAATCTTACAACAATTTGTCTATAGCCTACTTTAGATTGAACCTCGTGTTTTAAACCTCGTGACATAAATTTTATGAATGCCATAGAAGTATTGAACCACATTCATGACTGAACGAGTTGCGTTCAGGAACACATTTAAAACATCCGTTTCCCGACACTCACCTATTGCGATGAATGTAATCTCAGAAAAAGCACATTAATCTTACAACAATTTGTCTATACTACTTTAGATTGAACCTCTTGTTTTAAACCTCGTGACAATCGCGTGGCCACGTGATACTTTCGGGTGGCCACGTGAAACTTATCGAGCGGCCACGTGATAAGTTTCACGTGGCCACGTGATAAGTTTCACGTGGCCACCCGAAAGTATCACGTGGCCACGCGAAAGTATCGAGTGGCCACTTGATACTTTTTTTGCCTTCCATGTCACCAGACGGGCTCCGTAGCAGAGGGAGGGAGGGGAATAAAGAAAAATATTGAAGATGGGATGGAGAGCTGTAATAAGCAGAGGGAAAGAGCTGTGATTCAATTTACATTGTTAACTCTTTCCCAGCTGGACCTTTCCTGGCCACATCCAGCTTTAAATAATGTTTCTATTTATTTGCTGTTTTCATTTGCAAAACTTATTTATTTATTTATTTATTTATTTATTTATTTATTTATTTATTTATTTATTTCAGATTTAAAACAAGAAAGAGAAATTAAAAATCACATAGAGGGAAAAAAATATCTAAAATGAAAGGTAGCAGAAGACGAAAAAAAATCTTATATCTGCCCCCTTTTTTTTTAAACAAATCAATTCATATAATCAATTCAAACAATGATCATCTATAAATAATATAACAAAATAAATAACTCTTCACAAATTTACATTTCTAGTACATTTCATATTAACCAAAATTTATATATATCTTTTCAACAATTTAGTCTTGATCAATTTCTTAAATATAGACATTGACTTTGCTTTTTTTTTTTACATTGTTTTCCAAACGATTGCACAGACTTATCCCCTGTATTGATGTAGACCGACTCTAAACTGGTTCTGTACTGAGGTTTTACAAAAATGTCTGTTCCCTTTAAATTATAACAACTTTTCCTTTTTACAAAAAGTGTTTGAATGTTTGGAGGTAGTATAGAATTCTGAGCTTTATACATTACTAAGAGAATATTATAGTCCACCAAATCATAAAACTTCAATAGTTTCAATTGATGAAATAAAATACTTGAAGGATGACAGTAATACTTTCTTGTAATAATCCTAGCTCTTTTCTGTAGAATTAAAAATAGGCTTAGTTATGGTTTTACACGCTTTTCCCCGCATAGCAACACAATAAATTAAATGTAAGACTACGATTGTATTATACAGCAGATCCAAGGCTTTATCATTTAATAAGTCCTAGACTAGAGCACTGCAGTGGATCTAGATACAGTAGTTTTTACAGAATTAATGTGCTGTTTCCATGGCAGTTTATCATCAATAATCACACCCAAAAACTGAAAGTTATGCACCATAACTCATGTTCCCTGAAGGAAGGGAACGAGGTGCAACATACTTACTATGGGGGGAATTGCACCCCCGCGCGATTATCTGAAGGAATACATTCACGCCTTTACGGCTAGGGCGTCAGCGTTGCGCCAGAGGCCCCGCCCTCTGGGTATTTAAGCGGCTGACGCCCATCCATCTTTCTCCAAAATTGCACTTCACCGAGCTTTCAGCATTGAAAAGGGCCAGATATGTTGCACCTCGTTCCCTTCCTTCAGGGAACATGAGTTATGGTGCATAACTTTCAGTTCCCTTTCAGTCAAGTTCTCTCGGTGCAACATACTTGCTATGGGAACGTAATTCATTCACGCCCTTGAAATGCTCAGCAAAATGCATGTGAGAACATCCGCCTTAAAAGACAGGTATTTCCCAGCTGCTTTCTACAAGGTATGTAGAGAGCACAGGCTGAGAAGAAAAAATGCCAAATGTAAAGAACATCAATTTGATGTTTCAACTAGGCATATAGATAAACAACACCAGCTAGAGACAGCCTAAGCATGCTCCACTAGTGTGAGTATTCATTATCTCCTTTTTCTCTCTGGAACAACCTGAGAAACAGGAGGAGCAAGGGACCCATTACGTCACAAGTAATTGGGTGACAAACGTGGAGGTAGAAAACCTAGGTCAAGCACAGGGTAACCTCCTTCTACAAATAGGGCACGACTGACAAGTGGGGCCCATCCTGATGTTGGAGATCAGTTAGGGAGAGGGAAAACCCTTCCATTAAACATCTCCTAGGCAAAACATAAACACCAAGGGGTACCCTTGTGTATGTTGTAACTGTTTGTTTTAGGATAAAGCAATCAAAGCCTTAGGCTCTCAGCCAGTTCCCTTCAAAGGCCAGGCTGAAAGTTGCCACAACCCAGGACGTGAGTGTAGAAGCTGCTCACGTGCCTGAGTCAGCAGATCCCCGTGAGGAGGCAATTGCCATGGTATCCCTGATAACATTGAAATCAACTCCGGGAACCACGGTTTCTGTGGCCATCTGGGGGCTATGAGGATCAGGGAGAGAGCTCCCTGGCGCACACGTTCTAGTGTCGCCCCGATCAGGGGATAGGTTGAAAGGCATAGTAGAGTACCCCTGCTGGCCAATCATGTGCCAAAGCATCCATTCCCAATGGTGCGTCTGTTTCCCGCAAGGAGAAGTAGAGGTCACACTGTGAGCTAGCCCTGCAAGCGAACAAGTCCACAGAGGCTCTCCCAAATCGTGACCAGACCTGTTCCACAATCTATGGGTTCAAGCTCCATTCTGACGCCAAGAGAGACCCTCTTGAGAGGGCATCTGCTCCATAATTTAGATCACCAGGGACATGAGTCGACCTAAGTGACAAGGTTCTTGGAGCACACCACGTGAGCATCCTCTGCGTCAGTCCGAGGAAGGCCCGAGACCTTGTCCCTCCCTCTATGTTGATGAGGGACACTGACTCCTGTTATCTGATTTCACCAGGATATGTTGTCCAGCAATCAGACCTTTATTGAAGAAGTATTTTAACGACAGGAATACGGCCAGCAACTCCAGGAAGTTGATATGTAATCTCGCTTCCTGTTCATTCCAAAGGCTGCGGGCGTTCTGATTTCTACAGATCGCCCCCCATCCTGTTTTTGAGGTGTCCGTCATGATGACCACATGAGATGACACCCTTCCCAGTGAGACCCCTTCCGTGAAAACGACAAATCTCTCCAGGGTTCCAGGGCCTTCAGGCACTCTGAATCTATCCTAACCTTTCCTGCTTGATTAGGCAGGGCGGGTTGTATTCGTCGGTTTAGCCATACTTGTATGGCCCGCATTTTCAGTAATGCGTGTGGCACACAGGGAATGGCTGCCGCCAAGAGGCCTAAAAGGCGTTGGCAGGTTTTCACAGGGACCCGTTGGTCCAGTTTAAATCTTTCCAGGCAACGGCGAATGGAGGAAACTCGTTCCTTCGAGAGCCATGCTCTGTACCGGACAGTGTCGATCTGTACTCCCAGAAATACGGTAACCCGTGATGGAGTTAGATCGCTTTTTTGTAGGTTTATGACAAAACCGAGAGACTCCAGGTGAGAGATCACCCTATAGGAGTGTGACTGGGCCTGCATTCTGCTTCCAGCCAGAATCAGTAGGTCATCCAAGTAATTCATGACCATGAGTCCTTGATTCCTAAGGGGGGTCAGGGTTGCATCCAAACATTTAGTAAATGTACGAGGAGCATTCTTCAAACCGAAGCGTAAGGCTTTGAACTCATAAGCATTCCCTTCGAACGTAAAGCGGAGGAACTTTCTGTGTTTCCTCCACACGCCTATGTGGAAATAGGCATCTTTTAAATCCATTGTACATGCGTAGTCTCCTGGTCTCACAGACTGGAGAACTTGCCGCAATGTAAATATCTTGAACTTAAAGGTTTTAATTCTTTTGTTGAGAGCCCTGAGATCCAGAATCGGTCTCAGGGAATGATCCTTTTTGGGCACCAGGAAGTACTTGCTGTAGTGGCCAGAGCGTAGCTTGCGTCCTGAGACCAAACTAATCACTCCCTTTTGCAGCATTGTCAAAACTTCCTCCCTCAACATGTGTGCACGTGTAGGGTTAATCTTAGATTGCAGCACCCTTGTGAAGTGGGGCGGTCTTTTAGTGAACTGCAAATTGAGCCTGTCACATATCGTTGTCATGACCCAATCATTTGGTAGACACTCCTTTCAGGCCTGCGCGTGCGTGCTGAGCCTGGACGGCATGTTGAATTGCTGCTCGTCATGTTTTTTACTGGAGGGGTGGCCTTTGACCCATCTTGCATTCTTTCGAGCAGGTTGGTCGGCCCAACAGAAGATATCGCGAGATCTGACCGTCTCTGGCAGAGCTTGTGTATCTTGCTGTGGTTCATAGTTTGACCACATGGTTTGTGTTTTATAAAAATGGGACTCAAGTCAAGAACCAGGGCAGTCTGTGCTTTGGTACTTTTATTTTTGTACATGCCTGAAACAGTGTTTGTTTTGTTTACACATACAGTAGGCGAGTCATGTTTGGTGCGCGCACATGTCACCAGCTCCTCGTAGTATTTTACAAGTAGAGACTGGGCTCAAAAGGTTAGGTTCCCGTACCACGTGGGCGGGCAAACCTGTAAAATTATCAGTTTGTCCTGCTTCATCAGGTCCGAATCTGCTTTCCACATGGGGTCACTGAAGAGGCCCTCGGCCGGTACTGGAAATTTTCACTGTCACCAGCGGGTC
The DNA here is from genome assembly GCA_038048925.1 of Garcialebias charrua. NCBI lineage: Eukaryota > Metazoa > Chordata > Actinopteri > Cyprinodontiformes > Rivulidae > Garcialebias > Garcialebias charrua. The sequence continues at coordinate 5,425 of JBBPBX010015757.1, forward strand.
TCTTCCGTGGAAGGCCACGCATGTCTTCCTTTGGGGGTGCAAAGCTTTTCCTCGGCAACCCCTCTCGGAGGGCTTCCGCCTGTTTGCGTCTTTGTTCCAGCCTGGCCTGGACGCATTCCAGGGCTCTCCCGAAGAGTCCCGTCGACTCGATCGGGTGCTGGAGGAAAGTGGACCTCTGGTTTTCCGGGAGGTCCGATTATGTTAGCCAAAGATGGCGCTGGGCGACAACTATTTCTGCCATTGCTTTGCCTTGGGAAATGGCTATTGTCCCCATCATGCGGAGCACGAGGTCAGAGGCACGGCGGGCCTCCTCCATGGCCTCCGTTGCGGCCTGCTCATTTTTTGTTACCTGGATATCCTGCAGTTTTTCTGCCAGGTACGCCTGCACCATGGTCGATGCGTTCATTGCGCGAGCCGCGAGGCCCTGAGCCTTGTAGCACTTTTCAAGCTGTTTCTCCGAAGCGCGGCAGGCCCTGCTGGGCAGCGCTGGTTTCGTCCCCGTAGCTGCGGGGGCCAGATGAGCCGCCAGGGTCTCCTCTATCAGGGGTGCGCTGGCGAGGCCCGTTGTCTCCATTCCAGCGACATCCAGGAGTCGGGATAGTGGCAGCGTCATGGGAGCTCCGGGTTCCACCCAGGAGCGTTTGAGCTCCATGAGGAAGTCTGGGAAAATGGGCATTTTTTGCGACGTTGTCGGCTGCTTCGCATAGAAGTAGTTTCCTGCCAGCCTCGTAGCCTGTTGGCGAGGCGTGGGGTCTGGCCACGCGAACAGCAGGGCATCCGCCGCCCTATGGCACAGGTCGAACAGAGCAGGGACCGACACGTCCGGTTCCGATAGAATTTGCGCCAGGTTATGGGAGGAATCCGCACTTTCTCCACTGTAACCATACTCGGCGTCTTGGTCAGACACTTCGGTTATCGAGTCCTCGACGGCAACCGAGGAGTCTGACACGTTCTCATCCCCGACTCGACCGTTGCATTCCAGGTCCACGTTCTCGAGCTCCAGGTCGGGAGCGAGTAGCCTTGTGCGATGTGCGACCTTCAGCGCCGCGGCCTTCGACATGGATTTAGCCAACGCGTCCGCGCGGCGTTTCCTCACTACCGCCGGCATCCGACAGCAGTGGGAGCAGGAGTCGGGGAATTCCAGCGCTTTTCTCTCGTGCAGAATCCCTAGGCAGACAGGACAGGCCTCGTGGGTGTCCGTCGCCGAGAGGGAGTAGCCGCATCCGCTGGGGCAGGGGCGCGAGCGAGGGCTCGTTGTCCTGTTGGTTTTCTTCTTCTTTGTCCTCCGTTTTCCCTTCTCGGGAGCCATGTCCGGAGACGAGAAGCGTCGAAGTTGGTCCTAGTTTCCTTTTGTTCGAAGCCGTCCTCTCCGTCGTCTTGCTTTCGCTGGTTAGCCTGCTAATGGTTAGCAGGGGGTTGTGACGCAGTTAGCGCCGTCGAGCGAAGCAGCTGCGGAAAGAGAAGAAAACTTCGAGGTAAGTAGAAAAACGCTGGACTAGCTTTCGCCAGCCCAGCAGTACGCAGGAAAATTTCTCTGTACGCTCAGTGTAGGGAGCAAGCTCACCTCAGTCGAGCGATGCAACAACAGAGAAGTCCCACGAAGTTCAGGTGTTAAGCGAGGTGAAGGGCAAAAAAGAGAAAGATGGATGGGCATCAGCCACTTAAATACCCAGAGGGCGGGGCCTCTGGCGCGACGCTGACTTCCTAGCCGTAAAGGCGTGAATGTATTCCTTCAGGTAATCACGCGGGGGCGCAATTCCCCCCATAGCAAGTATGTTGCACCAAGAGAACTTGACTGAAAGGGAACTTCACCTCACTCACACTACATATCTCAACATCATCAATTTTGAAAGGAACATCCACAGTTTTTTTTTAATAATAAGCAGACAGTAGATGGGAAAGAGCTGCAATTCAATTTGCATCATTAACTCTTTCCCAGCTGGACCTTTGTCCAGTTTAAGATCCAACTTTAAATGATCTTTCTCTTTATTTGCTATTTTCATTTGCAAAACTTAGAATCCCTAATCAACCTAAAAGCAAGTTTTTAACATCTTATCCATCCATCCATCCATCTTCTTCCGCTTATCCGGGGTCGGGTCGCGGGGGTAGCAGCCTAAGTAGGGAGGCCCAGACTTCCCTCTCCCCAGCCACTTGGAGCAGCTCCTCCGGTGGAATCCCAAGGCGTTCCCAGGCCAGCCGAGAAACATAGTCCCTCCAGCGTGTCCTGGGTCTTCCTCTGGGTCTCCTTCCGGTGGGACATGCCCGGAACACCTCACCAGAACATCTTTATTTGAAAATAATTCTATGATACATACAGACGTGGTGTAATATTTGTTTATAGATGCAGTATGGGTGAGTTTTAGCCAAAAGCCACAGTCTGACATTGAAATGCGAAGATGAGGGAGAGTCTGCATCAGTGGCGGCTGGTGATTTTTTTTAATGGGGGGGCACAATCTAGTGGTCATGAGTCAGCACAAACATGAGTCTGTGAGCAGATTAATGCCTGCAGTAGTTTTGTAATTTTTAATAATAAAAAATTTGTAAACCTGAATATCTCCCACCCACAGCATATTACTGAATTAACTCCTTTTGCTCTCTACAGAGACTGAAGAACAGCTTCTACCCTGAGGCTGTTAGACTCATGAATCTCTAACCAGAAGAATCACTGTGAAATATCACATGTTGCTGCTGATCTGTTTCATGTTGCTACTGACAAAAAAATCTGTTTCATGTTGCTGTGTTCATCCGTGTTCATCTGCTCATACAGACTCATGTTCGTACTGCTGTTTGGAGTAATGTTTTCTATGATATTAGTGCTTAGTGTATTTTTAGTTGATGTTTTTCTTAGTTCATATCTTAGATGTTATTACTGTTTTTCTTTTACTTTTTATTGTTGGATGTAACTGGGACCCTGTGTACATCATCTTGTTTCATCACATGTACCACATGTAGTGCAAATGACAAAGATTCTCTGACTCTCTGATTTAGGGCTTTTTCAATTATGCTTAATATGAAAAGGTGGGTTTTGGCACCTTTCTCTTCCATATAAATAATAAAATATTGGGGCATGGACAATATTTATTTTTCCTGGTAGTCAAGAGAATAGCAATGGCTATTAGTCAGCTTTCTACTGTAATTATAGGTAGTCCCCGATTTACGAGCGAGATCCGTTACAACGAGGCGCTCGTAAACCGGAAATCTCGTAATTTGGAACGGTTGCCATGTCTCTCGTAAGTCCGGAATTTCGCTCGTAAATTGGAACGGTTTCGCTAGCGCGACTACAAACACTCGTTTTTCATCAAAAAACTGCTTATGAGTGCATAAAAATGATCGGAAACGTGTGTCCATATGTTTAGCTAACTAACTGTGGTGAAAAAACACATGAAAACTCAGTATTTTTTGCGTTTTTTCCAAAAATTCGCCAGCTCGTAAGTCTGGAACCTCGTAGATCAGAGCGCTCGTAATTCGGGGACTACCTGTAATCACTTCTCTGTGCAGATATCGTCTTATTTCTGTCCACATTTCATAAATACAAACAAACTTGACAAACTGCAAACATGATAGATACTTCAATGTTTTTCTTTTTAAGCTAAAAACTGAAGATTTTGTGATTTACCTTGTTGGATTTAGATGGCTCCCTCCAATAATACTATATAAAGTCAAATGAGCAATAACACACCATTAGTTCTGGTCATTTAATGCGACAAGAAATACTAAACGGTCCAACAAAATGTCAAAGCTACAAATCTTCCCCCAGCATCATCACAGTTTGTAAATTCATTCATTAAGATGAGCATACTCAGAATATTCAAACTGTGGATGATTCGTCAGACTCGTTTTCTCATTCTTTGCATGCAAGTGTCTTTTTCTGCCAAAAGCAGATGTTGTAAGTGCTCAGAGCTGCGAAAGTCGTGCTTGCCACACTGGAGGCATCAACTTCTGCTCTATTGCTCAAGTTTAATGTTACATCCATCTACAAGTCAGATCAAATTGATCAGCCGGACTGAAGGAAGTGGAGGTTAGCTGTGCTTCAGCGGTGTTGAAACAATCTGGATCAAAAAGTAAGTTCTTGTTTAATTGTGACACATGACTGTTACCAGTCAGCTTAGCATGCATGTTTTTGGTCTGTGGGAGGAAACTGGAGTACCCAGAGAAAACCCACCACGCATGCACGGAAGAGAGCATGCAAGCTCCACCCAGAAAGGTCATGGGGTCGGGATTTGAACCGGCAACCTTCTCACCGAGAGGCAACAGCTCTATCAACTGAGCCACCGTGCCACCATGAAACGAATCCCTTGTATTTAATTATTTAAAAAATGTTTCAGAAAGCACTCATTAGCTGAAACGAAAGAAGAGAATGCACGATGAGGTGAAGATCCACTAAGAAGCATTTTCTTACCAAATAGTAAGTTATAGAAAAAGAAAAAAGAAAAATATTTAACAAGAAGATAAGTTTGCTTTAAATTTAACTGAACTAAAGTGGCTGAATTAAAACGAGCAGTCGGACCAGTGCAACACCAAAAATACTTTTTGCTTCTACTAATACTTTTACTGGTACCACAGCTGATCAGGACACTCAATCGCTTCTTTAAATCTCTTTATTTCTAAAGCAACATGAACATGTTCTGACACTGGCTGAGGGAAAAATACATACAAATCTATAACAAAAACTGTACTGTTCAAGACTGACTGAAGTATCCAACAAGAAATAATTTTATTGAAAAACAAACAGTAATTTCTCTTTAATCTTCCTAATAATGTCAAACACTGACCATGTGTTTTTTTAATTATTATTATACAGACAATATATTAGAAAAGGGAAGTACGTTCTGCTAATTTGGTGTTACAGATGAATGATGAAATAAGTTTTTTTTGTGTTTTAATCGGGATGTTTTTCTTCGAAAAGTGTAATATTCATATTTCTTGTTTGTTCGACAGGACTTTTGTCCAACAAAGACACAAAAAGAAAACGTTGACGCTGTCAGCAGCTTCTTGTTCTGAGACTGTTTTTTTTTTTTTTTTCCTTTATAGATGGCCTCCCTTCTCACCTTACAGCCATCCTCTCACTCCGATATGAATTTTTTTTAAACACCACAAAGTGTGTTTTGTAATAAAAGTCATAAGGCAAATTTGTTTTATACAGATTTCTTTACACAGCAATGTTAATTCTTAGATTAGATTTAGATTCATGAATGAATATGCTATAAATACATTTATATAGTAGAATCCATTAGTCTGTTTATTTGAACTAAATTGGATTTGGTACCTGGATGACTGAGCATGAACTTTAATGTATATAGCAATAATGTAGTTTCCTTCCTTTTCCAATAGGTTACTTTAGTTATAATGACAACTAAATTATAAATATTCCAAATATACATGATCATTAAATGGTAATAAATGTGTTGCTGTTTTTCAGTTGTATTGTTTCACACCTGGTGGAGGAAAACAAAGTTTTTATCATTCCTAGATGAAGAACATTTTTTCTGCAACGCTTGCAGCATATTGACTAGATACACCTGGAAATCTATGGTGACAAGATTAAATAAATGAATAAATCATGAAATAAGTCACTTAATTGTGTATTTAATAATTTAATTGTGTATTTAATATTTAATGATGTATTTAATATTTAATGATGTATTTAATATTTAAATGATACATTTCATTATTATGTATTTATTTATTTCATTTAGTCACATTCCATCCACCAACATATGGTGGCAAATTTAAATAAATAAATAAATCATGGAATAAGTAATTTATTTGTGTATTTAATGATTTTATGGTATATTTAACATTTTTTCATTCATTCATTCAACCTTTATTTATACAGGCTAGCCTGATGAAATGATACATTTCATTATTATGTATTTATTTATTTATTTCATTTTGTCACATTCAGTCCTCAATAGAAATCTATTGATCTACTTGTTCTTTATAATGTTTCAAAAGCGTCATAATTCACTTAAGATTTTTTAGTTAGATTTTGTTTTCATTTATTTATATTTTGTCCACTTTCCTGACAATAAGCTACACTTTCTGTAAATGTGAAGTTAAAAAAAAGTAATGTAAATGTAAACATGTAAAGTCTACCAGATAAATTGTATTTGAAGGGAGCCAAAAATAATTAATTAAAAGCCCATTCACCAAATTGTTCTTTATTTAGTTTAGGACCCTGTTATGAATCTGTTTTGCCATGAGAGGGCGCTGCTTTCCTTTATGGAAAGAGATCTAGAATATGATGTTAAAACCTTTTTTTTTATGTTGGTATTTGTGAATTTCTCTTAAGTTTGTTTTTTTAACAAAGCATAATTTATTCTGATGCTTTGATAAATTTACTGCTAAATACAAAGTGTGCATTAACTAAAATAGTAACTCACCAGAATTTTTATTTTTTATTTTGAATTTTACTCAAAGACTATAGTTGTCACTGGCATGAATGAAATCCAACTGGTTCAGTCAATCCAGCATAAATTTGGCTCTTGTTCCTTGGAAATGTGAGAGCTGTTTCTGCAACACAAATTAGGTTTATTCATATTTGGAAGTAAGAAATATAACTGTTTCCTTAGTGTTGAACCACCTTTTTTAGTTTTTTTTTTAATTACTAAAATGAATGTGTTGCACAAGAGCACTCAATCAGAAGTCGACTGAATTTTGTGCTGTTTCACTTTGATACAGTTGCAGACGACCAGAACATTTATAAATTGTAAGTAAATACATGTAAATAAATTGTTTGATACTGTATTTTTCTTTGTAGAAATGAAAAGAAGCAATGTTTTGTGGCATACTACTTGAAATAAAACAGATTCAGTGTCCTGGATATTTATTTTCCTTATTTTTATTTATAAATGAGCACGTGACGTTTATGTCATGATGTAAGCTCAATCATCCAGGTAAATAAATCTTAAAAAGTTAAGTCAGGTCATCTGGTTGTTTGTTACTTTTTCTAATGTTTGTGCTATTTGTTTGCAATTTTGTACTTTAACCATTAAATGGCATCTTGATCATGTAGTAGAGCTCAATACAGGTAGTCCCCGACTTACGAGCGAGTTCCGTTCCTGCGAGTTGCTCGTAACACGAAAATTCGTAAGTTGGAACACGAAGCACATGTTCTCGTAAGTCCGGATTTTCGCTCGTAAGTTGGAACATTTATGCTAGCGCTACTACGAACACTCGTTTTTCATCAAAAACGTTCATATTAGTTCATAAACATGGTCGGAAACGTGTTTCCAAACGGTTAGCTAACACACTTTCATCTAAAAACACAAAAAAGTGCTGTATTTTTTACAAATTTACTTCTCTTTCGCCAGCTCGTAAGTCCGGGCGCTCGTAGGTCAGAGCGCTCGTAAGTCGGGGACTACCTGTATTCATAATGTAGTTGCTGCTATGGGAAAAAAAATCATTGATTGTTTTCATCAATCACACAAAGAAATAAGAAACGTAAAATAAATGAATACATTTCATAGAGTTTTTCTTAGTGGGGTAGTTAGCAAAGGGATCAAATTAACTTTAAAAGTATACCACACTGTTTTCATATGTGTTTTTGTACAATTTTATCAGTAAATAATCAGATCGGATGGATGGAGTCCAAAAAGGAACCAATTCCAAATACATATTGAAATTTATATTTACGTTTAATTAATCCAAGTTTAATTAAGAAACACAACCTAAACTCTATTCCCCCCTGAATAAAAACAACTGGTCTGAATCCTCAACATCTGGATGCAGGATCTCAGGAGGTTATATGCATTTTTTTTTATAGATATGAATTTAGGAGAGAACAAGCTTCAGTAAGTTGAGAAATGACCGTTCTTTGCTCAACAAACGATACAAACTGTTAAAAAAATGAAGAAGTGCAGCAAAAGGAGAAGTCTTTTCTGACACACATTAAAAAAAGGAATAAAAACCTGAAACAATTTGTAAATCAAAGACAAAACAAAGTAGATTCACGTTTCTTCTTCTGCCTTTACTTTGCGTTGGCGCTGAGGCTTCATCATGAACACAAAAATGCAGGGTGGGATTCTTGCAAATAGAGATCCACACGTTTCTTCATCTGCAGGTAAGACGCTGCGTTCTAAAAACTTTAGATGTGTGTCTATCTTTGTGCACTGATTATTCTTCTGTTGTAAAATCATTATGTTCTTTCACAATGTAAACTTTTCATGTACATTTTTAAATGTTTTCTACATTTGCCTTGTAATCTGTTTTTGCTACTTTTTTGACACCTTATTTTAACTTGTTAAAAAAATCTGTATGCCTCATTTATGACTGTCTATTGTTGTCGCCGTCATCATTCTTTGTTGAAAACAGGTCTCTCTTGTAAATGAGTCCTCGAGGCTCAATGGGATTAACCTGTTTAAATAAAGGTTGAATGAAAAATGTTCATAAAAATGCAGATTAGATTTAAAATTCTGGTTATGTTTTCCTGCATTTGTTGTGCTGATGTTTGTGTGTGACTGTTTAAAAGAAAGGGCTGGGCTTCAGGGTTCAAATCATTACAGTCCAACCAAAAATTATTTTGTAGTTATTGTTATTCTTCCATTTTGCTTATCATATTTATGAACTGGAAAGCAGCTGAAGTGGAACCACATCACAGACTGGACACAGTACGTAGAATTTTGATCTGTTCAAAAAACAAACAAACAAACAAAAAATAATCATAATGAAACAAAACTAAAAATAATCAATAATTTTACAGAAATTCTTGTCTTCAACCTACAGTTGTAAAACCTGAATAGAGTAGTTAACTGGAGCGAAATCCACTGTGATACAAACATTTGGAGCGACTCCAAAGGTTAATCAGATGTTCATGGACATATTACCTTCATCTCATTAAAGTCTGTTCATTGACTTGTAAAATATTTTGCTAACGGTACAGACAAACAAATTCACATGCACATACAAACGGGTAAAAACATTATTGTTCCATCTTCACCTTTGATGGCGGGTGATAACAAGCTGGACATATATATACATATATATATATATATATATATACAGTATATATATATATATATATATATATATATATATTACATATATATATATATATATATATATACATATATATATATATATATATATATATATATATATATATATATATATACAGGTAGTCCCCGATTTACGAGCGAGATCCGTTACAACGAGGCGCTCGTAAACCGGAAATCTCGTAATTTGGAACGGTTGCCATGTCTCTCGTAAGTCCGGAATTTCGCTCGTAAATTGGAACGGTTTCGCTAGCGCGACTACAAACACTCGTTTTTCATCAAAAAACTGCTTATGAGTGCATAAAAATGATCGGAAACGTGTGTCCATATGTTTAGCTAACT
>JBBPBX010015757.1:30053-44137 GCA_038048925.1 Garcialebias charrua
TGAGGGGAACCAGTGCTGAGGGTTATGGTGGAGGAGGAGAAGTTGTGGATCCTCACAGACTGTGGTCTGTTTGTTAGGAAGTCTAGGACCCATTTGCAAATGGAGGGGGCTTATGGTACATCCAGACCGAGCTCGTTTTCAACGGCAAAAAAGCGCGAAACGCCTCGAGGTTGACGCACTGGACCCAGTGGTGTTCAAACCGGAACGTGAGCGGCGGCGGCGTGGCGGCGGGGGTGGGGGGGGAGGAGTTAGCAGAGCTTAACTTGCTAAACGTGAAAAGTTCACAATTCAAAACTTACCCGATATCCCGACTTCCTCATTGGCACTCCGCCAGGCAAGGTCCTTTTTATTTCTCCTCCATACTTGAACACGACTTTGCGGGTTATTTCCGTGTCTCACAAACAATATGTCACACAGTTGCGTAACACCCGTCCCCTCGTTACCGCGTCACATAGCTGACTCCCCTCTCTCTCCTCCCCGACTCTCCCTGATTGGTTGACAGATGCGTTGAACGGCGAAATCTTCGGCATGTTCAAGGCGAGCTGTGGAGGCTGCCGCGGGCTCACGTGCACGGAAAACGCTCAAATGCCACTTCCAAAACGCTCAACACGCACGTGACACAACGCACGACCCCTAGACGCGCCTGGAGGCGCGTCCCCCATTGACTTTGCATGTAAACCGGACGCTCCTGCAGCTCAAAACGCGTTCGGTCTGGATGTACCATAAGTCCTAGTGTGAGTACCGGTAGTTTGTCCATCAGGGTTAAGACCTGTAGTGTTAATACAATGTTTATACTTTTAAACATGGGGTATTTTTCATTCAAGACACGCATAATTAAATGGTAAATGGTAAATGGAGCTTATTTATATAGCGCTTTCCAGCCCGAGGGCCCCCAAAGTGCTTTACAATACCAACCATCCACCCATTCATACACACATTCATACACCGGTAGCGGCAGACTGCCATGCAAGGCGCTTTCCAGTCCTGCAACATTTTTCTATTTCAACTTCCAAAAAATACAGTTTTGAGATAATTAACAGCATCGAAAACCACTTTAAAACTTTACCTATTCACATAATGAACATAATACATGTTTTGCCACTTCTTTAAATTATTACAGAAAACTGAACCGAATCATAACAGCAGTACAGTAGTCAGACTAACAGGGCTTAATCTGTAAACTGATCGATGCTGGAACACAAATAGTGGGTGGGTCGGCGAGTTGGGGTTCTGGGGTGTCCTCCCTCAGAAAATTTTGAATAAAGCAGATGTGGTTTCCTGCATTTTGGTGTATTTTAAAGGGTTGTTAAACATCTACATGCTTACAAAAAAAGAATGTGTTTTTTTTTTGCGGACCCCCAAGCACAGGCTCATGGATCCCCTGTGGCCTGGGGGACCCCCGTTTGAGAACCTGTTTTAAAGACTTGTTTTGTCTGAGCGAACAGCAATACGTCATGGATCTTGACTACTAATTGTTTTTGCACACTCACTTTACTTTGTAAGAGCCGCTATTAAAAAATGCATCTTGAATTTGTTGGGGACTAATTTAGAGAAAATGTAAACTTTGAGACCAAGGAAAGATGAAAAGTGACGATGTGTTATGAGTGAAAAATTGCAAACACATTTCTTCAGTTAGCTTCACGCTAATTAGCATGATTAATGTTAGGGGTTTTGTTTGGGCTTATTTATTAAAATTATGAAATGTGCTCAGTTTACTGAAGTTTGGGTTGAACTTGTATGGAAATAAAGGAGGAAATGGGATTTATTGGGTCTGATGATTTGATGTATTTTTCATTTATAAAGTATTTTAAATGCATATATGAATTTGTTCTAGAGGTAGTTTATTAAATTGTTTTCAAATGGGGGTGCGATTAAAGAGGTACAGGTAACCAGTCAGGCACAACGCATCATTTGGACAGTTCTTCAAAGGGACTGGTTAGGACAAATGCCTTTGAGAAACCATTAAAATGTAAAAAAAATTAGACAGATCTCTCAGTGGTCTTGGAAAATACCCCAAAAAATTGTTTCTAGAAATGCTCTGGTGAATGTTGAGCAGCTGTTGAGGAATCAAAATTTTCATTTCAAACTATTTTTAATGGAGATGTATGGAGACTTCTGGAAGACCTGTCTCTCAAAGTCTTCTTTTCAGTTTCAGACTTACTGTGGACCAAGAAACAACTTTTAATGTGAACCAGGATTTTTTAGCAGAACCAGACATCTATCGCTCTCATCAGAAAAACCTTGGCGATCGCTGAAAGATCGTTGACAGATCAGACAAATTTAGTCTCTTTCTGTGATTGCGCAATGATCTTGCCTATTAAGTTTTCAAAATTTGGAATAATTTGGCAACAGTATTACAGTAAAAAAATTACAACTTATTTTAGAGTTTGTAATTCTTAGGTAAAACAAAGATTCAAAGACAAAACTGTGAAAGTTAACAGTTTATACGGAATATACTGATTTATACTTTAATTATTCTGCGTCTACACAATTGTTTGTTTTCACCATTGCTGTCTATTGTTAGAAGTTTAACATTTTTTGTAGTTTTACAAGTTTTGTCATTGATATTATCAATATTAGAAACTTAATCAAGGATTGGATTTGCAAATGAGCAGTTATCTAGAAACATGCCTTGTTCATTTTATATGATGCTCATTTTTGGAGTAGCGTTGATGTATTCAAATGAAAAATAAAAGGTTCCTGCGTGATGATAAATACATTCTGTTTCACAATATTGTTATATCCAATTTTTGCTTGTTTGATGTGACACTTGTGAGCTGTAAGTCTAATTAGGCTAGAGCAATGATGTGCTCCAGAGATCTTTTTTATTTATTTAAAAGAAATCTGTTTATTTAAACAAAAGGAACAAGTTGACAGCAGAGAAATAAAGTTGTTTTTTTTAATAACCTCAGGCTTGCAATTGAAAATGTGCAAATAGGGATACATTATCTCTATATGGGAGGTCATTTAAAAAATAAAAATCGTGCTGAGTAAACTTTTTTCTGCCCCCCTGACTGAAAGGCTGTCTTTTTCTCTTTCACAATCTCTCTGCTCTGCGCTCCGACTGTGAAACTCCAGAAAGAGTGATGGATGTTGATGGAGACACACAGAGAGGTGATTATAGATCATGGAGTATCGAGGAGGGATGCAGACTGACACGAGGAAACTGAAAAAAAGGCTCGATTCTGGGCTCTGGATCTTGAATTAAACAGCTGGATCTATCTGTTTCGTACGTGGAGCAGTTGTGCCACAGTGTGGTGAAGGGTTGAGCTGCAAACTTGAAAGCTGTTTAATTTTTGATACTATAAAGTTTAGAGCAAACTTGTAATAGTACATATAGGTACAAATATTGGCATAAAAAGGATGTTACATTTTATTTTTTTAAATGTATAAACAAAAGCAGGACCATAAGACGTTAACAACTAAAACAGTTAATTTCTCTGATTATCTCCTGTAAGTTCAAAGTGTAATTACCAGTGTGTGGCTGTCTGTTAGCAAAATATCTCATAAAAAAGTAGATGCATTTGAATGAAAATCTCTCAAAGCAACCAGTGATTGCACATCTACAACTGATTCAGGTTCAAGATGGCTGCCGCAATTAACTGAAAATAAAAAAAGACTATAATCACCAGTTTTACAGACGTTGAGCTAAAATTTGGTGTGGTAGAAGCCGAGACTGATCCTCACATATTCCGTGAAGCGTTAACATGCTAGGCATGTTATTTGTTTAATATTTAGCCCATATAAGTATTTAGCTTCTAGTACTCTGTCTGTCTGTTAGCAACATGGTTCATGAACCATTTTACAAATTCTGATGATACTTTCAGAAATTAATCAGTGGAGACACATCAGTAACTGATTAACTTTGAAGTCAACCTTCAAGATGTCTGCTCAAGCTAATCAACCTAAGCCAAAACAAAAATGCTACAACCCAGTCATCCGTAAAACATACTCTGAAGACCAAGAGGTCATTCAAGTTATTTGCTTGAAACTGTGGCGTGCAAGGTGGTGGGCAATATGCATTCATTACAAAACAAACATTACTTTCATTATCATACTATACCATTTTATTTATACTTAAAACAGCGACAAGGCCAACCAAAGTGCTGTACAAACAGAAAAACAGGCAACAGGTTTCTGTCACAACCTGGTGTGACGAAGATATAATAACGCATTGTGATTCTAAGCTTTAATTAAACAACAAAAATGTGAAGTTCAGGAAATAATTAAAACCAGTCTATGTTTAAAAAAAGAATGAAAAGTGCACATGTACATTAACTTCAAAAGTCTTTAAACAAGGCCATATTTCTGTTGCTGAACATTTATTTCAGAACAAGCAGTCCCTGACAGCAAAAATCTTTAGTTCCAAACCGGGACTCAGGAAGATTTAGAAGAACCTGCCTGAGGATTATACCGTCTGTTCTCTCGCTTACAGGAGACAAGAAATGCAGCAATTTAGCTAATGTATGCTCTGCTTTCCTGAGGGAAGGGGACAGCTACATCACTGTATGTGGCTGGTTGAAACCTTTTAATTATTTCTGACAAGTAAATGGACAGGGAATGCACTAGGGGAAAGTTCATCCCCTTTTCTTCGTCATATATTTTAAAAGGTGACACTTTCTGTGTCTTTGAACGTTTTCTGAAGTTAGAGTTCCAGCCAAGGGCTTGCACCCCACCCCCATCCCGCCGCACACTGCTTCATTTATTCACTTTGAGAAATTTGATGTTCACACAAATGCCCTCTGTCGTGCCTTTGTGTTCTCGAGCTCGACAATAATTCAAAAAGATGAAACAAGTCGTTTAAAGGAATGATAAATAAGACATATAGTCTCTGTGATTTATTATTTAAAAAATTATTTCAAACCTCGGCATGTCCTTTACAACAATGTGAAAACTCTCCACCACGGTTGCAGCTCATGTACTCAAGCCTTGCATCACAAGGTGAAATGTGCATCACACGGACAAGTTTAAATGCAAGCAGAATCTATAAAATATGGGTCTTTTAAAAAAAATGGGTATTGTGAAAAGACTTTGAAAAAGTAAAACAGGTGACAGGTAACGAGTGGTGACAGGCCAGATGAAGAGCGATTCTGCAGACTTTTTATGGACAAATCAAAGCAAGGAACTCAGTGTCCCTTGCCCGGACATGGGTTACCAGGGCCCAACCCTGTGGGAGGGGCTCGTTGCCAAGTACCTAGTGACCAGGTCTCTGCCTATGGGGTCCAGTCAGGCTCAGCCCGAACGAGCAGCATGGATTTGCCTTCCTGTGGACCCACCGCCTGCAGGTGCATGAATCTATGAGCAGTGGCCGAAGATGCCGTAGATCTGGTAGATCCAAATATGTAGTGAAGGTCTGCTGGAAATGCCTGGCAGAAGAACCCGTCAGAAAGATCTTTAGCTCACACCTCCGGGAGAGATTTAACCACATCCCAGCTAAAGGCAGTGGACACTGAGTCCGAGTGAGCCTCAGTTGTTGAGGTGGCTGCCTGGAGCTGTGGTTGAAAGGTTGTCCGTGCTTCTCACAGTGGACATGCTTAAACTTGGTGGTGGACACCCCAGGCCAGGGAGGTTGTCAAGCTGGAGAAGGAGCCTTATCAAGCCTTGTTGGCTGGTAGGACTCCAGAGGCAGCTGAGGAGTACCGGAGAGCAAAGCAGTCCGCAGCCTTGACCGTTGCTGAGGCAAAAGCTTGGATGGCATCAGAGACACATCTAAAATTTGCAGGACTCCGGCCATCGAGGCCTGGAATTTGACACCCCTGCCTTAAGGGTTGGACTCAGTCAGGGCTGCCCGTTGTCACCGAGTCTGTTCATAATTTTTATGGACAGAATTTCTCGCGTTTATAGCACCCTTTACCAGATGGGCGTACAAATGTAAGCCACACTTGGGGAAAAAAAAGTTGGAATAAGCACAGGTTGCATTTGAAAATATCAGATTTTGACATACCGGTAATTGAGATGTGTGTAAAAATTTGTCAGTAAATGACGCCATTTATTCATCTAATCTACCTTTAAATTTAACATTTTCTAACGGGTAGGTTTTCAGAAATAACACTTTACGTTCTAATCCTTTTATGCTTTTTTTCTTATTGGCAGTTTTTCTCTGCCAGCTGCATTGAGCCAGGAAATCTCTTTATATAAAGTTTTGTGTCATTGGAAAACTTAGGATTTCCCCCTTTTTAAATATAGTGTTGAAATTTCCGATTTCGCTCCAGACCAATAACAATCAAGTTTCCAAGCAGCGCTCAGGTAAACTGAACTAGACGAACTTCATTAAGCTTTGGAAAACCAGACCAGGTGATAAATTACCAAATTTTTAATAAACTGTGTTATCAAGTTGAAGCTTTTGAGCCAAAGAATTTGAAAATAATATCAACTTAACATTGAAAATGTCCTCAGTGTTACTCATTTTGCCAGCACAAGTCACAAATGTGCATTCAAGCGGTTGATAAGGTGCTTGAAATGGAGTGCAACTCCTCCTAGGACACCTGCTCTGTGTTTATAATCACCACACCTGTACTGATGATCATTAGTCCTCTGCAAATTTTCTTTTATTCCTTTTGACTTCTGTGTTGCCCTGTATATGTGTGGTTCCTATATTTGTTTTAGGTTTGATTTAGGTTTTCTCTTTCACACTATTGGATTCATGTTTATTAAGAAGTAGGTGCCAATTTATTCAAGACGTAACCACATCAAAGCAAAATAATAGAAATCTTAAGGCGTAAACAACCACTGGGTTCAAAGTTCTTTTTGTATTTTAATAAGTTACTGTATGTATGCCCCCTTTTAGATTTTAAGTAGATTATTTTTATATGGAATGCACATAACTTGATTTTTTGTGAATGACACAACCATTTTTTGTAGCTGAGCTTACACTGGACAAAGAAAATCTAATGATTTCCTCCTGCAGATTAATGAAGTGATGTTCAGCTGGGAAATTTGCCCACAGAGCACTTCCATGATGATGGGGCTCAAGTCTACTGTAAAATCCATTTTACAATAACTTGATGGCTGTGTCACTGAGGTCATACGGGGTTTCTCACAAAAATTATGGGTTGATGTTGACACAGAAGATACTCTAGTTTGTGGGCAAACATTGAGGAGTGAGGCTGTGATAGGTGTGATGGAGAAACAAAAGGCAAGAGGTTCAAGAACTTCATTAAGCTTTGGAAAACCTGCTTAAAGCTGCACTATGTAACTTTGTAATGCAGTCTGTAACTTTTCTAACAATATATTTTTAACATATTTCTTCACTCTGTCACTATCTGTGGCCGCAGCAACCCCGGTTCGAATCCGGGTCACGGCAACTTGCTCTAATTTTAGTTTAAACTAACAACAACCATAAGACATTACGTCTTGTTAACGTTAAATCGAGAAAAATAAGTTGAAGGAAGACACAACTCTGTTGGACTGCTCAAAGCAAAATTGAGTCAAGTCCAAATGGTTTCATTTCTTGAAACTTTCTTTACAAATAGTTGGTACCTTTGATGTTAGGTGTGTAAAGCATTAATAGTGGACATGTTGAACACTATTGTGAAATGCACATAACTCATGAATTATTCAGTAAAGTGTAAACAGCCGTGATCGTATAGTGGTGAGTACTCTGCGTTGTGGCCGCAGCAACCCCGGTTCGAATCCGGGTCACGGCAACTTGCTTTGATTTTAGTTACAAATAGTTGTTACCTTTGATGTCACCAGGTGTGTAAAACATTAATATTGGATAATTGAACACTTTTGTGAAATGCACATAACTCGTGAATTCCTCAGTAACATGTAAACAAACCTGATGGTGTAGTGGTTAGTACTCTGCGTTGTGGCTGCAGCAACCCCGGTTCGAATCTCGGTCATGGCAACTTGCTCTGATTTTAGTTTAAAGTAACAACAACCATAAGACATTACGTCTTGTTAACGTTAAATCGAGAAAAATAAGTTGAAAGAAGACACAACTCTGTTGGACTGCTCTAAGCAAAATTGAGTCAACTGCAAATGGTTTCATTTCTTGAAACTTTCTTTACAAATAGTTGGTACCTTTGATGTTACCAGGTGTGTAAAACATTAATAGTGGACATGTTGAACACTATTGTGAAATGCACATAACTCATGAATTATTCAGTAAAGTGTAAACAGCCGTGATCGTATAGTGGTGAGTACTCTGCGTTGTGGCCGCAGCAACCCCGGTTCGAATCCGGGTCACGGCAACTTGCTTTGATTTTAGTTACAAATAGTTGTTACCTTTGATGTCACCAGGTGTGTAAAACATTAATATTGGATAATTGAACACTTTTGTGAAATGCACATAACTCGTGAATTCCTCAGTAACATGTAAACAAACCTGATGGTGTAGTGGTTAGTACTCTGCGTTGTGGCTGCAGCAACCCCGGTTCGAATCTCGGTCATGGCAACTTGCTCTGATTTTAGTTTAAAGTAACAACAACCATAAGACATTACGTCTTGTTAACGTTAAATCGAGAAAAATAAGTTGAAAGAAGACACAACTCTGTTGGACTGCTCTAAGCAAAATTGAGTCAACTGCAAATGGTTTCATTTCTTGAAACTTTCTTTACAAATAGTTGGTACCTTGGATGTTAGGTGTGTAAAACATTATTAGTGTAAATGTTGAACACTATTGTGAAATGCACATAACTCATGAATTATTCAGTAAAGTGTAAACAGCCGTGATCGTATAGTGGTGAGTACTCTGCGTTGTGGCCGCAGCAACCCCGGTTCGAATCCGGGTCACGGCAACTTGCTCTGATTTTAGTTTAAACTAACAACAACCATAAGACATTACGTCTTGTTAACGTTAAATCGAGAAAAATAAGTTGAAGGAAGACACAACTCTGTTGGACTGCTCAAAGCAAAATTGAGTCAACTGCAAATGGTTTCATTTCTTGAAACTTTCTTTACAAATAGTTGGTACCTTTGATGTTAGGTGTGTAAAACATTAATAGTGTAAATGTTGAACACTATTGTGAAATGCACATAACTCATGAATTATTCAGTAAAGTGCAAACAGCCGTGATCGTATAGTGGTGAGTACTCTGCGTTGTGGCCGCAGCAACCCCGGTTCGAATCCGGGTCACGGCAACTTGCTCTAATTTTAGTTTAAACTAACAACAACCATAAGACATTACGTCTTGTTAACGTTAAATCAAGAAAAAAGTTGAAAGTAGACACAACTCTGTTGGACTGCTCAAAGCAAAATTGAGTCAACTGCAAATGGTTTCATTTCTTGAAACTTTCTTTACAAATAGTTGGTACCTTTGATGTCACCAGGTGTGTAAAACAATATTAGTGTAAATGTTGAACACTATTGTGAAATGCACATAACTCGTGAATTCCTCAGTAACATGTAAACAAACCTGATGGTGTAGTGGTTAGTACTCTGCGTTGTGGCTGCAGCAACCCTGGTTTGAATCTCGGTCATGGCAACTTGCTCTGATTTTAGTTTAAAGTAACAACAACCATAAGACATTACGTCTTGTTAACGTTAAATCGAGAAAAATAAGTTGAAGACACAACTCTGTTGGACAGCTCTAAGCAAAATTGAGTCAACTGCAAATGGTTTCATTTCTTGAAACTTTCTTTACAAATAGTTGGTACCTTTGATGTTAGGTGTGTAAAACATTAATAGTGGACATGTTGAACACTATTGTGAAATGCACATAACTCATGAATTATTCAGTAAAGTGTAAACAGCCGTGATCGTATAGTGGTGAGTACTCTGCGTTGTGGCCGCAGCAACCCCGGTTCGAATCCGGGTCACGGCAACTTGCTCTAATTTTAGTTTAAACTAACAACAACCATAAGACATTACGTCTTGTTAACGTTAAATCGAGAAAAATAAGTTGAAGGAAGACACAACTCTGTTGGACTGCTCAAAGCAAAATTGAGTCAACTGCAAATGGTTTCATTTCTTGAAACTTTCTTTACAAATAGTTGGTACCTTTGATGTTAGGTGTGTAAAACATTAATAGTGGACATGTTGAACACTATTGTGAAATGCACATAACTCATGAATTATTCAGTAAAGTGTAAACAGCCGTGATCGTATAGTGGTTAGTACTCTGCGTTGTGGCCGCAGCAACCCCGGTTCGAATCCGGGTCACGGCAACTTGCTCTAATTTTAGTTACAAATAGTTGTTACCTTTGATGTCACCAGGTGTGTAAAACATTAATATTGGATAATTGAACACTTTTGTGAAATGCACATAACTCGTGAATTCCTCAGTAACATGTAAACAAACCTGATGGTGTAGTGGTTAGTACTCTACGTTGTGGCTGCAGCAACCCCGGTTCGAATCTCGGTCATGGCAACTTGCTTTGATTTTAGTTAAAAGTAACAACAACCATAAGACATTACGTCTTGTTAACGTTAAATCGACAAAAATAAGTTGAAAGAAGACACAACTCTGTTGCACTGCTCTAAGCAAAATTGAGTCAACTGCAAATGGTTTCATTTCTTGAAACTTTCTTTACAAATAGTTGGTACCTTTGATGTTAGGTGTGTAAAACAATAGTGGACATGTTGAACACTATTGTGAAATGCACATAACTCATGAATTATTCAGTAAAGTGCAAACAGCCGTGATCGTATAGTGGTTAGTACTCTGCGTTGTGGCCGCAGCAACCCCGGTTCGAATCCGGGTCACGGCAACTTGCTTTGATTTTAGTTACAAATATTTGTTACCTTTGATGTCACCAGGTGTGTAAAACATTAATATTGGATAATTGAACACTTTTGTGAAATGCACATAACTCGTGAATTCCTCAGTAACATGAAAACAAACCTGATGGTGTAGTGGTTAGTACTCTGCGTTGTGGCTCAGCAACCCCGGTTCAAATCTCGGTCATGGCAACTTGCTCTGATTTTAGTTTAAACTAACAACAACCATAAGACATTACGTCTTGTTAACGTTAAATCGAGAAAAATAAGTTGAAAGAAGACACAACTCTGTTGGACTGCTCTAAGCAAAATTGAGTCAACTGCAAATGGTTTCATTTCTTGAAACTTTCTTTACAAATAGTTGGTACCTTTGATGTTACCACGTGTGTAAAACATTATTAGTGTAAATGTTGAACACTATTGTGAAATGCACATAACTCATGAATTATTCAGTAAAGTGTAAACAGCCGTGATCGTATAGTGGTTAGTACTCTGCGTTGTGGCCGCAGCAACCCCGGTTCGAATCGGGTCATGGCAACTTGCTCTGATTTTAGTTTAAACTAACAACAACCATAAGACATTACGTCTTGTTAACGTTAAATCGAGAAAAATAAGTTGAAAGAAGACACAACTCTGTTGGACTGCTCTAAGCAAAATTGAGTCAACTGCAAATGGTTTCATTTCTTGAAACTTTCTTTACAAATAGTTGGTACCTTTGATGTTAGGTGTGTAAAACATTAATAGTGGACATGTTGAACACTATTGTGAAATGCACATAACTCATGAATTATTCAGTAAAGTGTAAACAGCCGTGATCGTATAGTGGTGAGTACTCTGCGTTGTGGCCGCAGCAACCCCGGTTCGAATCCGGGTCACGGCAACTTGCTCTAATTTTAGTTTAAACTAACAACAACCATAAGACATTACGTCTTGTTAACGTTAAATCGAGAAAAATAAGTTGAAAGAAGACACAACTCTGTTGGACTGCTCTAAGCAAAATTGAGTCAACTGCAAATGGTTTCATTTCTTGAAACTTTCTTTACAAATAGTTGGTACCTTTGATGTTACCAGGTGTGTAAAACATTAATAGTGTAAATGTTGAACACTATTGTGAAATGCACATAACTCATGA
The DNA here is from genome assembly GCA_038048925.1 of Garcialebias charrua. Lineage (NCBI taxonomy): Eukaryota > Metazoa > Chordata > Actinopteri > Cyprinodontiformes > Rivulidae > Garcialebias > Garcialebias charrua. The sequence goes on from JBBPBX010015757.1 coordinate 41,849, forward strand.
ATTATTCAGTAAAGTGTAAACAGCCGTGATCGTATAGTGGTGAGTACTCTGCGTTGTGGCCGCAGCAACCCCGGTTCGAATCCGGGTCACGGCAACTTGCTCTGATTTTAGTTTAAAGTAACAACAACCATAAGACATTACGTCTTGTTAACGTTAAATCGAGAAAAATAAGTTGAAGGAAGACACAACTCTGTTGGACTGCTCAAAGCAAAATTGAGTCAACTGCAAATGGTTTCATTTCTTGAAACTTTCTTTACAAATAGTTGGTACCTTTGATGTTACCAGGTGTGTAAAACATTAATAGTGGACATGTTGAACACTATTGTGAAATGCACATAACTCATGAATTATTCAGTAAAGTGTAAACAGCCGTGATCGTATAGTGGTGAGTACTCTGCGTTGTGGCCGCAGCAACCCCGGTTCGAATCCGGGTCACGGCAACTTGCTCTAATTTTAGTTACAAATAGTTGTTACCTTTGATGTCACCAGGTGTGTAAAACATTAATATTGGATAATTGAACACTTTTGTGAAATGCACATAACTCGTGAATTCCTCAGTAACATGTAAACAAACCTGATGGTGTAGTGGTTAGTACTCTGCGTTGTGGCTGCAGCAACCCCGGTTCGAATCTCGGTCATGGCAACTTGCTCTGATTTTAGTTTAAAGTAACAACAACCATAAGACATTACGTCTTGTTAACGTTAAATCGAGAAAAATAAGTTGAAGACACAACTCTGTTGGACAGCTCTAAGCAAAATTGAGTCAACTGCAAATGGTTTCATTTCTTGAAACTTTCTTTACAAATAGTTGGTACCTTTGATGTTAGGTGTGTAAAACATTAATAGTGGACATGTTGAACACTATTGTGAAATGCACATAACTCATGAATTATTCAGTAAAGTGTAAACAGCCGTGATCGTATAGTGGTTAGTACTCTGCGTTGTGGCCGCAGCAACCCCGGTTCGAATCCGGGTCACGGCAACTTGCTCTAATTTTAGTTACAAATAGTTGTTACCTTTGATGTCACCAGGTGTGTAAAACATTAATATTGGATAATTGAACACTTTTGTGAAATGCACATAACTCGTGAATTCCTCAGTAACATGTAAACAAACCTGATGGTGTATTGGTTAGTACTCTACGTTGTTGCTGCAGCAACCCCGGTTCGAATCTCGGTCATGGCAACTTGCTTTGATTTTAGTTAAAAGTAACAACAACCATAAGACATTACGTCTTGTTAACGTTAAATCGACAAAAATAAGTTGAAAGAAGACACAACTCTGTTGCACTGCTCTAAGCAAAATTGAGTCAACTGCAAATGGTTTCATTTCTTGAAACTTTCTTTACAAATAGTTGGTACCTTTGATGTTAGGTGTGTAAAACAATAGTGGACATGTTGAACACTATTGTGAAATGCACATAACTCATGAATTATTCAGTAAAGTGTAAACAGCCGTGATCGTATAGTGGTTAGTACTCTGCGTTGTGGCCGCAGCAACCCCGGTTCGAATCCGGGTCACGGCAACTTGCTCTAATTTTAGTTTAAACTAACAACAACCATAAGACATTACGTCTTGTTAACGTTAAATCGAGAAAAATAAGTTGAAGGAAGACACAACTCTGTTGGACTGCTCAAATCAAAATTGAGTCAACTGCAAATTATTTCATTTCTTGAAACTTTCTTTACAAATAGTTGGTACCTTTGATGTTACCAGGTGTGTAAAACATTAATAGTGGACATGTTGAACACTATTGTGAAATGCACATAACTCATGAATTATTCAGTAAAGTGCAAACAGCCGTGATCGTATAGTGGTGAGTACTCTGCGTTGTGGCCGCAGCAACCCCGGTTCGAATCCGGGTCACGGCAACTTGCTTTGATTTTAGTTACAAATATTTGTTACCTTTGATGTCACCAGGTGTGTAAAACATTAATATTGGATAATTGAACACTTTTGTGAAATGCACATAACTCGTGAATTCCTCAGTAACATGAAAACAAACCTGATGGTGTAGTGGTTAGTACTCTGCGTTGTGGCTTCAGCAACCCCGGTTCAAATCTCGGTCATGGCAACTTGCTCTGATTTTAGTTTAAACTAACAACAACCATAAGACATTACGTCTTGTTAACGTTAAATCGAGAAAAATAAGTTGAAAGAAGACACAACTCTGTTGGACTGCTCTAAGCAAAATTGAGTCAACTGCAAATGGTTTCATTTCTTGAAACTTTCTTTACAAATAGTTGGTACCTTTGATGTTACCACGTGTGTAAAACATTATTAGTGTAA
>JBBPBX010015758.1:0-31406 GCA_038048925.1 Garcialebias charrua
AAAACAGTTGTAGCAAGAGTTCATAATTATGCAAAAGGGTCCCAGCGCAACAGTATTACACTCCCTGGTCTCACATCCATATATTCAGTTCCAGGGGCCCTCTGCGTAGGCTTCTAGAGCTTGGTTTAAGCGGATGAATAGAGTGATGAAGTGCAGGTCACACGTCTGTTTGATCCAGTGATAACGAGGGGGCTGAAGAAATAATCTATCAGCAATAATCCCTGACTCAGGAGACACATCGGCAATACGAATGCTCACTTAGACGCATGCATTCAGATGACAGATGCACATAGAGGGCCATATCTGACACACACGCACACTGATCACCATATTCAGTAGGCCTTCATTATCACTATAATGTGAAGCAGGGGAGCCTGCAACCAAAATGACCAATTATTCAGCATCAAGTATATCGCCCCTCTTTCACTCTCTGGGATTTATTACCAAGAGATAGCGGGTGAGTGTAAACGGCTGTAAACAGAGCATGGACAGGCAGACAGATAATCCTGTTTATTGTTTGGAAAGGTACATGGAGAGAACTCTGCACCACTGGGGACCTTTCTGAATCTTGGTTGAAAAGGGAGCACGTAAAACACACAGGAGAGGTTATCAAGAAGAAAAAAAAAGATGCCATAGTCTGCACCCATAAATCATTTATAATGTGTACCATAACATTTCCCTCTCTTCTTTAGTCACAGCGAAGGGTAGGGTCCCGTTTCCTGCTTGGGCTGTGTAAAGATAATCATGTATCCATTTACATTTCCTATAAAGGAATATGGAGATGAGCTGGAGAGTCAGCAGGGGGTTTCTCACACAGAAACCCACACGCACTCACACATACACTGGGAGATGAACACGTGCACACCCAGACACTATCACAAACATATTTGACTTGCCATGCTGTCACAATCGTAACATTTTGAACTATCACAGATTTAGATTAGAAGCTGTCGGTGTTTCTGTTGCAGCCACTGTTCGCAAATGAAAGGCTGAGGCGAAGCGAATGAACAAAACAACATCCTAATGATTGTTTATAGAGTAGAAACATGAAGCAATTTTGACTGATTATCAGGACAATGTCTGCAGATGACACCATTGTTGCATGGTGTACAGGCCAGAATGAGTAAAAAAAAAAAGAAGGACTGATTGAGAACAAAGCCGAGACAGCTGAACCCACCATCTTTTATTCATTACATAAATGACATTTTAACAAGACAAAATTCTCATTAACGCTTTATCATACTGTATGGGAGCTCTGTCTAGTAGATTGATAAAGTGATAGTGCTATTATGAATATCAATATGTTTAGATGGGGTCTTATGCATTCCTTAGTCAAGGTCAAAGCTACCTAATATGTTATGACAGCACAAACTGGGATAACTTTGTAAGGTCAACAAACAGGGAGATGAGTCAAAATGTATTGTTCATCTTACAAAGAATTATGTTTAAAATCAATGGGCTGATTTTGCCATCTGCAAATATTATCACAGCCTACATAGGATTTTAAAAAAAATTGCTCACTGTTTTTGATGAGCTACAAAAAAATGTTTTATTCTACATGGGTTCTAAAAACATGTGAAACTATAGTTTATCACAGTTGTTTTTTTGTATGCTATTTATTTTATGAGTCCCAATCCTCCATACACATGCTCTCTTTTTAGTGACCCTGAAAAATATTTGTGTCAATCACAGTGTGGCATGTGTGAAGAGTTTATTTCCAATTGGCCCGGTGGCTGGGAGCAAGAGTACGGTAAATGTCTGCATATGCCGAATGAGGTATTAGAATGTGGTTACACTCTCCTCCATTCCAAAGAAGCGTCAGAGAAAAAAGAAATAAGGAAGGTGGAAATGTTGACCTGAAGTCTGTGGTCTTAACCCAAGAACACATCCAGGCACTGAAAATAAATAAATAAACAAACAAACTGCACAGTACACAGTTTTTCTTCTCTCACATACATGTATTCAACCTCAGCTCAGGGGGGGATGTTATTTCAAATAATTACCGGTGGCCTCTCCCTGTCCCCAGTGGCTGCTGCTTTTGTGTGAGCAGAGACAACAGAGGGTCACAGTAGAGGGCCCGCCTTGAGGAGGAAGTGAAAGTGTTAGCAGAGAATGGTGGTGGAGTTGGTGAAGGGGGCATGGAAGATCTGAGACGAGCCTCCTATGGCCCTGGCAACAGCTCTTAATTAACCACCCAGGTATCTCTGAGCCTCACGGCCCACTGCCCGGCTGGCCATATGGCTGGAGTTGAGCCATGGCCATAATTGCCAGGGGAAACACTGCATCAAAAAGAGCTCAGCCAACATAAAGCTTGTGTAAATTATTTTTAATGGTTCCCTTCTGGCAGGAGTGCGTGTTTGTCATTTAAAAAAAAAAAATAGGGGCTAAGCGAATTATTCGTCCTTGACCCGTCTTTTCCTCGCACTTGCTCTCTGCTTGACAGTGTGACCTGTCTACCTAATTCTAGCCGGTGTCCTAAACACACACACATACACACAATCACACACACAAAGCCATTAGCACTGCTACACTGCTAAGCATTTCCCCATTCCCTTACTGTTTAAGTGTGAGTGGTTATAATCCACAAAGTGGGCATTTATCTTTATGCACGCAGCCACTTTATAATGACTCATTGGCATTTTGCACAATTATTGGTCATGATATTGCTCTAAATCTGGCATGTGAGATTCTAGCATACAGGCTTAGTATTTGTTTATTTTATAAATGTACTATTTAGGAGCATATGGAGTACAAAATGGTTAATTAGTTATGAAAATATAGTTTGTATTTCACTAAAAACGTCCATCCCAACGTCAAAATGCTCATCTCCCTCCTCTCCTGCTCTGCAACATTCTTTAATTTCAGAAACTGGAAGGGGAAAAGAAACTAGAAATGATGATTTGGCCCTTGGTCTGTAATTACCTAATCTGTTGTTCCAATGGTCTTTCATGAACAAGCATCTCTAAAGGGATGAAAATTATGTTGAAATTGGTTCCATGTCTGTCGTTTCTTCTCTTCTTTGCCCACCTCCTCCTCCTCCACCTCCTTCTGTCTGTTTCTCTTTCAGTTTGGATTGCTAATCATCCCAGGAGGGGTCCAGGAGGGATAAAGTAGCACCTTGTTGCCGTTTTCCGCTTGTGTTATTTTTGAATCATTCTTGTACAAGGATGTTGCTGTGTAAAAGGGGAGGGTGGTGGGGGTGACAGTGTTTGTTTGTCTCTGAGGTGGGTTAACACTGTTGGCTTCCCCCCCCGTCTGGTGGCCACTCACAATATGTCAGGAACACAGGACATTTCCATGTCCCAGCTCCCCCCGCTGTAAGTCTCACGCCAGGCCATTGGTTAGATGTTTTTTGAGGAAGTGGCTAGCAATCTGGTCAGAGTGACCTCACATCTGCCCTGCTAATGAGAATGCTGGCCTCCTCCCAATTTGCCTCCGTTAACACTGTCCTTACCCACACAGGTCACGTCCTCTGAGAAGCTGAGCAAACACAATACAATACACACACAGACAAAGACATGTGTAGAGACATGAAAACACATGCAAGTATAAAATACTCATACATGCATACAAAAATGATGCAAAACTATACATTAGTACAAAAAAGCAGCTGCACAAGTTTTCAAAAACAGTCTCCCACTGAGATGCATAAGAACAGAGCTTGCACTAAAACATTAATGGCAATAGCAATGAGTCCAATCTGCATACAAGAAATAAGCATTGAATAAAAAAAAGTTTACATTTAGTGCCATGCTTGTTACTTGTATTTAAAATATACCCCATTAGCGGGACACCTAAAATGCTAAAAATCATATTTTCTCACAAGAAAAGACTGAACTGGTTCAAACAAAAAGTACAATGCATTATAACACGCAATGTAAATCAATACACTAAATGCAGAAAAAAAGTGCATTCATGCATTCAACCACACCATCACCTTTAAAACATTGAAAGTTTTCTAAAAGTTGTTGAAAAGTTTTCAGTGAATTACACAATCAATCCAGCACAGTCAAACAAACTCTGTGTAGGAACTTGATGCAGAGCCAATTTAATGTACCTGCATTTTGAAAGAACTCCAAGTTGTCTGTCAGTTATTGCACCTTAGTCCAATGAGAGAGGGACAGAGGCGGCTCCTACACAACTTTAATGAGGCTCACACAGCGAGACATGGAATGAGATATCCCCAGCACAGACTAATCTGAAATGGCCTAAAACAGCAGGTCCATGAATTAGGCAAACGACACACATGCCTGAAACAGAAAACGCTTTGTAAAGAAACCTTTTGTGCTGTCACTGTAACTTGCACTCACCAAAAGTGTGTCTGTTTTCCTCTCTGACTTACGGTACTGTTCCCCGGTGCTTGAGTAATGTTAGAAGTTATCACTCGAAGATGCTAGGAAAAAGGTTACTTACCTCTGTAGATATGCAAAAGGCTGCAGAAAACTAACACTGAATTAAACAAACTTGTTGATGTAAAACATCCTAAACTTATTTTTCTTGAGTCAATTATTTTTGCAGCTTAGTGAGTGCACAGAGTTCAGGTAAAAAATGCAATGTGTTATGTGCAATTTTACAACAAATTGGTGTTGAAACACAAAGAAAAAATAGAAAAGGACATAGAGTAAATGGTACTAAGTACACCACCAAATACAGTTGACTCAAGTTTCAATGTAAATATTTGAATTATTTGCCATATTTCCATTTATGTTACCTCATACCCACTTTGCTTTGGAAATTACAGGACTGCATTTTGTTTATATGTTATTTGGAAACAATGGTGAGCTGCCATGTCTGTTTAATAAATGAACACTCAACAGTTTTTATGTGTTCTGTTTGGATTTACCAGACCTGTCATGTAAGCTTTTAAGATTTAAATTTACATCTTATAAAGTTTATGCTGCTTACACAAACAGAAGGCAAGCACACACGTGATGTTCAACCGTTTCTGTATTATTCAGACATATGCAACGTGAATGACCATGCATTAGCAGGTGAGATTTTTTGTAAAATGGTGTTCACAATGTCATCTGAAATGCAATTATTATCATTTTGATAAACTGTAATGAATAGAGAGGTTCATTACAAACACCGAACAACGTATTTGATTCAACACTGTTGGCTTTAAAGGCCCAGAGGCATTGGTTTGTGCCAACCAACCCAGGTGTCAACAGAAATGATCCATCTGTTTCATACTGATTACAATGTGTATTTTATGACAAAAGATAACACACACTTTATGTAGCTCATTACAGTGTTTTGTTGGTGCAAACCTAACTGTCACAACTTTATCAATGGTAAACACCAATGAGCATACAATCCAATGTGAAAGAGCTACAAAACCATTTAATTTGACATAATAGAAGCTACCTCAAGCCCATGACTTTTCAAATATCAGGCGCGTAATAATTGTACAAAATTGTTTTAATTATTTCATTAATAATTTAAACATTTTCACTCATTCAATTAATTGTAACCCTTCAAGTTAAATTGCAGTATGAATATTGTGCCAACTTGTGAATACTGTATACAACTTGCCACACAGTCATTCTTCATACTGTTAATGGATTTTTCTCATTAGCTACCCCGCAGATCAACCCCCTATTTTGTCCGTCAGACAGTACAGATGGCTCTGGAAAATGGATGGCCAGGTTAGCGATGTAGGTCAGCAGCTCACAGTTGTTTTTTCTTCTTCATATAACTATAAGAGTTGATACTTTGCTCTATTAACACATTTCAGTGTTTTCTAAAATAAATATAGATTATTGTTAATCCATCCTTTTATTATTTGTACCCGCTTCTTCCTATCTGGGTCGCAGCGTTTCAGGTGGAGAAAGTACTCAAAAACTGTACTTAAGTAAAAGTACAAATAAAAAGACAAAAATGTACTCTAGTAAAAGTAGAAGTACCATATTAATGTTTTTACTTAAGTAAAAGTAAATAAGCACTTGTTTTTAAAAATACTTAAAGTATTAAAGTAAAAGTACTTGCTGAATGTATTACCTAATGTAATGGTCTACAATACCATTAAAGGTATTGTGACATGATTTTGTAAATTTGAATATTTGTCAGAACATATATATCTTATATCATTGAGCTCTGGTCGTTTTTGCATAATAAATTATAAACATATTAAAATTTTATTCGAAATTATGCTAAATTTTTCTCTGGTATTTGCTGGGATACGCCCCTGAAATTCCGCGCATTTCCGCAATACGTCATCACCAGTCGTCGTCACCAGTCATCAACGTCACAACGGGCAGAAGGCAGAGCCTTGCCCGTTTATTAGGTGTGTTAACTGCTTGCCATACAGATTCATTTCCTGAAGGATCGCCTTTTATTTGTGTAACTTGAAAAATGCCGTCACGTTGTAGTGCATTTGTGTGTTCTAATATCAGCAGTGAACAAGTGAGCCTTCACAAATTTCCAAAAGATGACAAACTTTGTCAAGAATGGACCAGACAAAGACCGGTGGGTTCCAGGAGTCCTATGTCTGCAGCGACCATTTCACTGCCGATTGTTTTCAGCACCTGGTATAAAAGAATCTTTAGGATTACCATTAAGATTCAGAAGACTTTTAAAACCGGATGCTATTCCTACTATTTTTAAAAGAAAATCTACAGAAGAAAGTCCCACAGGAGCTACCATGTCGAAACAACGCAGGGACCATCGGAAGACTGTCCAGGAGATGAGTAAGTCTTTGTGTAAACATAATCGGAGGTGTGTAGTGTTTTAGATTATAAACTATTTATTTTACGTGAGTTCATGTTGTTTTACTTTATACACTTTGAGTGTATAAAGCCAATTATCACGGCAGATTATGTTTGTTCGCTGCTAACAAGCTAGCCGAATCAGATAGCTAACACAGGCCACGTTGCTAATGATGTATTTTTAAATTATGTCTGCACCATCAGGTAACATCTGTAGTTTCCTTCTATTCGGGGAGGGATATTAATGAGAGTTTTGGATGATTTACTGTCTTAAAATGATATATCGCTGACGCAACCGGTAATAAGCCGACATAGCAGCTAACAAACATTAGCCGAGTGCCCGGAGCAAACACGTTGCTAATGATGTATTTTTAAATTATGTCTGCGCCATCAGGTAACATCTCTCGTTTCTTTCTATTCGGGGAGGGATATTAATGAGAGTTTTGGATGATTTACTGTCTTAAAATGATATATCGCTGACGCAACCGGTAATAAGCCGACATAGCAGCTAACAAACATTAGCCGAGTGCCCGGAGCAAACACGTTGCTAATGATGTATTTTTAAATTATGTCTGCCGATCAGGTAATTCTTTTTATTCGGGGAGGGATATTAATGAGAGTTTTGGATGATTTACTGTCTTAAAATGATATATCGCGGACGCAACCGGTAATAAGCCGACATAGCAGCTAACAAACATTAGCCGAGTGCCCGGAGCAAACACGTTGCTAATGATGTATTTTTAAATTATGTCTGCCGATCAGGTAATTCTTTTTATTCGGGGAGGGATATTAATGAGAGTTTTGGATGATTTACTGTCTTAAAATGATATATCGCGGACGCAACCGGTAATAAGCCGACATAGCAGCTAACAAACATTAGCCGAGTGCCCGGAGCAAACACGTTGCTAATGATGTATTTTTAAATTATGTCTGCCGATCAGGTAATTCTTTTTATTCGGGGAGGGATATTAATGAGAGTTTTGGATGATTTACTGTCTTAAAATGATATATCTCAGACGTGACCGGTGTCAGGGACTCTTGTTAGCCAAGATAGCTTCTAAAAATATTAGCCGAGAGCCCGGAGCAAACACGTTGCTATGTATGCATTTTTAAATTATGTCTGCGCCATCAGGTAACATCTGTAATTTTTTTATTCAGGGAGGGTTTATTAATGAGAGTTTTGGAAGATTTACTGTCTCAAAATGATATCTCAGACGCGATAGGACATGCTCCGCCATTATTATTTAAATGCACGTTGGAGCGTGCCTTCCCGTTGTCACGTCAAGATGATGTTTTGCGGAAATGCGCAGATTTTTAGGGGCGTATCCCAGAGAAAAAAACTACCATAACTTGGAATAAAAATTTAATATATTTATAATTTATTATGCAAAAACGACCAGAGCTCAATGATATAAGATATATATGTTCTGACAAATATTCAAATTTACAAAATCATGTCACAATACCTTTAAGTGTACCTACCATATGTATATTTTCTGTAATACATAAATTATGTTGAGTCATTTTAATAAACAATGCTGCAGATAATACATGTTTTTATTGTGTTTACTCTGTGGCACAGTTCACACTTGGACTTGTGATTCTGTGTGTCAGAATTTCAGGGATGACATGCAGAGTTAAATGTCATTAAGCAAAATAAGAATAATAAGGAATGATTATACCTTTGAAAGTTTTTATTTTACACAAAGTAAAACCAATGTGTCATTTTAACTGCAGTAAACACATTGAAGTAAAAGTTGTCTGTTTGAAAAAAGGAGCATTAGACACAACTAACAAAGGAACAGGCTCTGATCATTTCAACTCTAGTTTGTCATCAACTCTAGTTAAAATACCGTACTGTCTAGTCAACCTTGTAATGGATCAACAATGAACAATATTTTAACTTCCTGACACCATTTTCAAAACTTGGACCCGAGTGTCGAGACATTTGGAGACATCTCTTGTCTCCTAACATCCAATGAACTGACACATTTTAATATTGAAGCAATAATTTATTGTTCAAGTTCAGAAGAAGTTGGTTTTCAAAGTTTTTTTAGTCCAGTCTGGCTCTTTTAGGAGAGAGATAATCTGTCCTGCTGTACTAAACAGTCTTTCAATAGTCTTTCAATAATGTGATTGGTGGTGTGTATCTTCTGGCTGACTCTCTGCGGTGGAATCCATTTTGGGTGTGTTAGTGGTGCTGTTGGTGCTCCCAGCTTAATGACGTTTATACTAAAATATATGTCACTGGTCCAGTTCTTCTTGAAGGTGGGTCTAATGTTACCTGCCCACTTTGTAGTGATTCAATGGACCAACTCTCTCAACATCAGTTACTTTCAAACTAATGACAAATCAAAAAGCTGCAACGTGAAAGAAACTTGTAACTCAACACATTATAGAAATGTAGTGTAGTAGAAAGTACAGATACTTCATGTAAAATGTAGTGGAGTAAAAGTAAAAGAACCCACATTTAATTATACTTAAGTAAAGTACAGATACATAAAAAATGTACTCAAGTACAGTAACAAAGTATTTGTACTTAGTTACATCCCACCACTGCATAGTTTGCTGTTGCTTATGTCCAGTAGCCACTATGCAAAGAGATGGAATATACCCTGGACAGGTTAAAATGTGACACATAGAGAGGAGCCAGTTGAGGTGGCTCGGGCATCTGGTTAGGATGCCTCCTGGACACCTCCCTGGTGAGGTGTTCCGGGCATGTCCCACCGGGAGGAGGCCCAGAGGAAGACCCAGGACACGCTGGAGGGACTATGTTTCTCGGCTGGCCTCTTCTTTGTGAAGGGGTTTCTCAACGGTGTTCAATGACCAGTCTCTCTTGTAAAATGATAAAGATTTATTGAACAGACACAGGTTGACAGATTAACAGAGGTACAGCATGAATAAAACAATTATTTGTGCACAGAGAATTGGTGAGCATAAGACAGACCTTTCCGCGGCGAGGTTCTCAAAGAATGCTGCTCAAATCTGTGTAGTTTGGGGATATCACGATGCAGTTTGTGTCTCTCCTGGCCTCTGATTGGCTTAGGGCATTGATAAGAGACCTGGTGCATCTCTTGTTTGTCAGTTATACGACCTTGGAGATATATGGCTGGTGCAGAAGTCTACTGAAAGTCAGCCCTTTTGTTCTGCATGTTTGCTCAGTAAGAAAGTATCAGAACAGCTCTAATCCCTGTGTGTAGTGTATGATCTTTAATGTAAAATAATGTCCAGTTACACTAATTGGTCACTTAGTTAGTGTGTGTGTTTTATAAGTACTCAGCATTACTGTATATTTAGTTTGAGTCATCTGTGTCCTGCCCATCCCCCTAAGGCCTGTGAAGACCAGAGCAGGCGCAAAGTGCATCATCCCCTGAGCCTGTCAACCTTCTATTCGTTCTAAAAGCTACTTTAAGGCACATAAGACGTGATTGCATAAACATTTGTAAAACAGTTGTGAATACCTTGATTACAGAGCACTTGTGTATTAATTATAGAACAGTTGTGTATTAGTTTCAATCAGACTAACATATATAACTGTGTATTACTCTTCACACTTCATTTGTGTCTAAAAAAGACAAGACATTGTGCCCGTGCATCAACTACCCAGGTCTAAATGCCATCACCATCAAAAATAAATACCCGTTAGCACTCATCGATTCAATTCATGAACAGCTTGATTCGGCATCCATCTTTACTAAATTGGATTTATGCAATGCGTACCATCTGGTGAGGATTAAGGAAGGTGACAAATGGAAGACTGCTTTTTGCACCCCCCCAGGGCCACTCCAAATACTTGGTCATGTAATTCGGCCTTACTAATGCCCCGGCAGTGTTCCAAGCCCTAGTAAACGTCGTAATCAGGGACTTCATAAATGACTTTGTATATGTCCATATGACATACTTATTTTCTCCCAGGATCCAGAACAACACATCCTTCAAGTCCGACAAGTCCTCCAGAGACTTTATGAAAATCAGCTTTTTGTGAAATTAGAAGAATGTGAGTTCCATGTCAAGACAGTCTAATTTCTGGGATTCATATTTGAAGGAGGCTGATACCGAACAGACCCACAACTCTTGCATTGAAGCACGACTGCTCTAATCCTTCAACCACAGCCTCCTAAGAGGTGCAGAGTAAGAGAAAGCCCTTTTGCCTAGTTCAGTCTGCACTGAGGGAACACTGCATGTAATTATGTCTAGAGAGTGCAGACTGTAGCTGCACTCACACAGTGACATGTAGGAGGAGATGTATGAAGGAAATAGACCAAGGAGTAATTTAAAGATGAAAATATACCAGTAAGAGAGTCTGTGTGAAGTTAATGATGACCAGTTAACCAGTGAACACAGGGTGTAGTGGTGGGTATGATATTTACGGCCAGTTATGAATTTTAATGCACTGTGATGGACAGAGTCCAACATCTGCAAGGTGCTTGTAGGGGCCATGTTGCCAGATTGCAGTTTACCGCCAGTTGGACGGTTTTCATTCTGACTTTTGCGGGTAGAAATAGCTTTGGGCGGGCGGGGATAATTTGGGCGGATTTGTAGTCATTTCTGCAGGTTTTTTTTGTTTTGTTAACCTATTAAGACACATTTCTTTTTTTTATTTTTTATTTTTTTTTATTTTCCATTTATAGATGGCCTCCCTTCACACCTTATAGCCACCCTCTCACTCCAATATGTATTTTTTTTAATAGAGAGAAAGAAAGAAAAGAGAAAGTGAGACAACAAAACAACAATTATCCACAAAAAGAGCACAAGGCAAACACACCAAACCTCCGTCCACAATCCTGCAAAGCACATGACAGAACACAGCAACGAAACATACAAGCATAAAGACTGATAATATTCATAACCTTGCAGTAGATTTCTATAAATACACATACCCATACCTACAAATACATAGTTCCCAGACACGCCCCCAGTATTGCGCAAACCGGTTTTCGCACCACATCTGAAGGCAGAGAAGGCAAGATGGCGAACTAGCAGAGCAAATTATACGGACAAAAACACGAGCTACCACAGCTTCACCAAGGAACAAGAGCAAAATGGCAGTGGTCGGAGTTAAATGAGTTTGAGAAAGAAATCATGGCAGACGAATCAGACAACTTGTCACAAAGTAGTTACTCCGATATCATTAATTATTTAATTATTACAAGGAGCGAGCGCACACCGGCTTCACAGCGCAGAGCTTCACAGCTTTAAATCCAAAAAAGATGTGTAAACTGTCTCAATCAGATCTAACCAGCTAAAAAAAGGTTTAACTAAAATAACACACAGCCAACAAACAGTCCAAGCTGAACACAGACCAGAACCAGCACTTTTGAGTCTTACCGTGTTGGAAGTTAGCATGTTGTTAGCATCTGGAGCGAGGCTCGCAGGAGCGAGGCTCGCAGGAGCTCAGGTCGGACGGCGTGGATCCGTCGCGGCCGCGGGGTCACGTCCCATGGGACCGACGCGTCGCCCGCACGACTTGGCTCCCGTCCTCCTTCTCCAACTGGGACGGTTTCCCCCGCCGGTCCTGGTGGACCGTGAGGCCATTGTCGCGTTAGCGAGATGCTAAGCTAACAGCATGCAAGACGGTTTGCTAAATAATGAAAAAAAAAAACCAGCTCTAACACACAGACAGTTGTACTCTAACATTGTTCTGACATAGTTTCACAAAATGATTTATGTAGAATATTTTGTTTACCGGCCAAAAGGACGACGTCTTCCAGAGCAGATCCAAGCCAGACTCAGAGCGAGGAGGGGCTGCTGTCCAGTTTCTCCGATGAGATAAATCCTTCACGTTACTTTTTTTTTGATTAACTGAAACCTGCGCGTTGCCCAAACGTCTACCCGACTGGAACACCCACTGACACAACACGAAGTAACCATTGCAATTAATTAGAAATTAACACAAAAAAAAACGTGAAAAATGAACATCCATTAGACCGCGCTGTCCCCTGTTCTGACTTTCAAAATGAGGGTCCACCCGGAAGTAAGACGGATGTGACGTCACATGGGAACTATGTATATATATACAGTATACATACATATACATTTATATTCATTTATATACCCATCTACATATCTACATATATCTACATATATATCCCTGCATCCATTTGTGTGTGGTTGTGAGCATGCATAAGTGAATAAGGTTCCTCCAATAGAACATTTAGTAGCGATTGTGAAGCATCAGAGATCCGTCCCCCCAAAGCCTCGAGACAGACGAAGGGGCGATCAAAGCCCAAGACCCCAGGAAGGACCCCGAGCCCAGAGTCCCCAGGACCACCCGAACAAGACGAGCCACTTCCATTCCCCAGATCCGACCAAGGGGATATTAAGATATTAAGACACATTTCAACCAACCAGTCATCATTACTGGCTCATAGCAAAGTTCCCCTGAATCACTGATTGGCTATTGTCAGACAACAGAGGGCGTCAGCATCAATTATCCTGTTTTAGAAAGTTACATGGCTTATTAAAAGAATCAGATTACAGCAGCAACTTCCATGAGTTTGCTTTTAATATAAGTGATTTTGCAGCTCCCAGCTGAATGCATGCAGCTCAAAAACCAGTTTTATTTAACTAAAGACTTTATTTTATTTGAATTAGACGTTTTAACCCTTTAAGTTTAGTTATTCATGTTCCTCAGAGGGAAAATCAGCCTTCTTAATTAAACTGTCAGCCTCAAATAAATATTGTAGACTGTATCTAATTTAGATGATTTTTATTTTTTTGTAGGGTTTTTGTTTAAAATCTCCACATTACTGTATTTTTTTTTATTGACAAAATATTTATTTTACTGTAAGTTTTTAAAAAGTGTATTTTCCTCCTTGGTCCCTGGGTCAACATCTGCAGAGCTCAGAAACTGATGCTTGGTTCTGGACCTGCTCCTTTGCTCACCTGGCCTGGTTTTGCTCTTCCTCTTTATCACGTGACTTTATCGTGCACTGACCTCCATTCAACTTCTGCGTCTTTTCTTATTTTTCCTGCAGATTTGGTGCTTGACAAATAACTTCCTCCTTCAGAAAGGACGGGGATTGTTTATGTGTTCAGCGGAGTGTGTGTGCATGTGTGTGCGAGTGTGCAGCTTCTCGCTGTAACACGTGTGATATTTGACTTTATTAGGATTAAAGATGTGGTGTGGATTATTTATCATAACTCTGAGTTTACTTGATCTAACAACGAGATTTAAAATCTGTGGTTTTAACACTAATTGACCCACGTACCTGTCCCGGTGTGACAAACTCTGTGACTTCTACATGATCTGATTGTGAATCTGCATACAAACATGCTTGCTGTTCTAAGACCCGCCTTCCTGTTAGTGATTGGTCAAAACAACGTGAGCTTCAATGTGATTGGATGTAATCGCTGTCCATCAATCATTTTAAGTTGAGGCGGACCGGTGGGCTGACCATATTTGGATGCGTGCAAAGATTTTATTGTGCGCTAAGAATGTACGGGCAGTGCGCAGTTACGCAAGCGCACAGCTTAGAGGGAACATTGATTGATTGGGTGGGTTTTGGGCTGTTTTTAACAGATATTTGTGCTGGAAAACCTGGACCCTATCTGGCAACACTGGTAGGGACATTCATGTAAACAATGTCACCATAGTCAGTGGAGGGAAGGAAAGTCGCATTACAATGCGTTTCCTAGTATTCAGAGTTAGTCAGGATCTATTTCTGAAAAAGAAACCCAGTTTAACGTTTAGTTTATTGTTTTCCACATAGAGCTTAAAAGAGAGATGCAAATTGACCAAGATACCAAGTATTTGTAGGAATCGACAAACTCAATAGGAACACCATTCAAAGAGAAGGACAGCTAAGGACTGCTTCTTATGCACATGGGGCTTACATCAAAGCCATAAAGTGTTCAAACCGAAATCTGATGAACTTCACATTTAAATAANAGAATAAATCTAGTGACAGCAACAAAACACAGCAGACTGTAAGATGTATTTTGACAGTGTGCTGAGGGATTTACCTTGTGATGCAGGGATGTTGCTTTAGCTGTGAATGTCCTCTCTGCATCATGGCTACTGTTGTAGCTTTATGCTTCTTATTAATCTTGTATGGCTGTGGGTCATAGTCATGCAGCTTATATTATAGGTGAAGGCTGAGACAACGCAGTTCGGGTCCAACAACGTGTTTATTCTTCTGTGTAACAACAAGACTGTTCACCCATTCTGTGGGCTCATTGACAGGAGTTATCACTGCTACTGAGGAAGGGCAGGGACTTAAAACGGGGGTCCAGAGCTACTGCAGTGTGGAAGAGATCTTCAAGGCCTGTGTAGCTCCAGCTCGTGATGAACTATCACTGAGTTGCCCGTAAAATTTAGTGATAACGTTACCCGTCGCTTTGTGTGTGGCAGCTGCATGATCCTGCTCGTTGTTGTGAGGCTTGAAAAGTTGTTGGTCGAGGTTTGTTGTGCTACCAGTGTACTTCGGAGGTGCGCTGCATAGCTTACAAATAGCGTGGCTTTTGTCGAGTTTTCCGTCCTTCTAGTAAAACCCGAAAACGTTCCACACTTTAGATTTTTGTCTGGCTGATGTGTTGAAAATCTTTCGCGGTGACTCGCTAGCGCGCGCGGCTACTATTTACATCCATGCTCGCTCGTGCTCTTGGTGAGCTATGGCGCATGCGTGAGAATAGCTTCGCTCTCGCGTTGTTTTAGAAACGCATTGTAAACCCAGCAAGTCTCGCGATAACCGGTCCGTAACCGGTCCGTGTCTTTTTAACCGGTTCATCTCTGGATTTGTGGCTGGTTGCTGTCGGTTTACGTGGCTGCTACCGATGCAACCACATCGCTAGCTTGTCAAACCGGATATCCGGTCGAATCGGTTAATCTATAACAAGCCTAGGCGGGCGGGGATAATTTGGGCGGATTTGTAGTCATTTCTGCAGGTTTTTTTTGTTTTGTTAACCTATTAAGACACATTTCTTTTTTTTTTTTTTTATTTTTTTTTTTCCATTTATAGATGGCCTCCCTTCACACCTTATAGCCATCCTCTCACTCCAATATGTATTTTTTTTTAATAGAGAGAAAGAAAGAAAAGAGAAAGTGAGACAACAAAACAACAATTATCCACAAAAAGAGCACAAGGCAAACACACCAAACCTCCGTCCACAATCCTGCAAAGCACATGACAGAACACAGCAACGAAACATACAAGCATAAAGACTGATAATATTCATGACCTTGCAGTAGATTTCTATAAATACACATACCCATACCTACAAATATATATACAGTATACATACATATATATTTATATTCATTTATATACCCATCTACATATATCTACATATACATCCCTGCATCCATTTGTGTGTGGTTGTGAGCATGCATAAGTGAATAAGGTTCCTCCAATAGAACATTTAGTAGCGATTGTGAAGCATCAGAGATCCGTCCCCCCAAAGCCCGAGACAGACGAAGGGGCGATCAAAGCCCAAGACCCCAGGAAGGACCCCGAGCCCAGAGTCCCCAGGACCACCCGAACAAGACGAGCCACTCGTCCATTCCCCAGATCCGACCAAGGGAATATTAAGATATTAAGACACATTTCAACCAACCAGTCATCATTACTGGCTCATAGCAAAGTTCCCCTGAATCATCGATTGGCTATTGTCAGACAACAGAGGGCGTCAGCATCAATTATCCTGTTTTAGAAAGTTACATGGCTTATTAAAAGAATCAGATTACAGTAGCAACTTCCATGAGTTTGCTTTTAATATAAGTGATTTTGCAGCTCCCAGCTGAATGCATGCAGCTCAAAAACCAGTTTTATTTAACTAAAGACTTTATTTTATTTGAATTAGACGTTTTAACCCTTTAACTTTATTTATTCATGTTCCTCAGAGGGAAAATCAGCCTTCTTAATTAAACTGTCAGCCTCAAATAAATATACAGTATCTAATTTAGATGATTTTTATTTTAATGCTTGTAGGGTTTTTGTTTAAAATCTCCACATTACTGTATTATTTTTTTATTGACAAAATAATTATTTTACAGTAAGTTTTTAAAAAGTGTATTTTCCTCCTTGGTCCCTGGGTCAACATCTGCAGAGCTCAGAAACTGATGCTTGGTTCTGGACCTGCTCCTCTGCACACCTGGCCTGGTTCTGCTCTTCCTCTTTATCACGTGACTTTATCGTGCACTGACCTCCATTCAACTTCTGCGTCTTTTCTTATTTTTCCTGCAGATTTGGTGCTTGACAAATAACTTCCTCCTTCAGAAAGGACGGGGGTTGTTTATGTGTTCAGCGGTGTGTGTGTGTGCGTGTGTGTGCGAGTGTGCAGCTTCTCGCTGTAACATGCGTGATATTTGACTTTATTCAGATTAAAGACGTGGTGTGGATTATTTATCATAACTCTGAGTTTACTTGATCTAACAACGAGATTTAAAATCTGTAGTTTTAACACTAATTGACCCACGTACCTGTCCCGGTGTGACAAACTCTGTGACTTCTACATGATCTGATTGTGAAGCTGCATACAAACATGCTTGCTGTTCTAAGACCCGCCTTCCTGTTAGTGATTGGCCATAACAACGTGAATGTGATTGGATGTAATCGCTGTCCATCAATCATTTTAAGTTGAGGTGGACCGGTGGCATGACCATATTTGGATGCGTGCAAAGATTTTATTGTGCGCTAAGAATGTACGGGCAGTGCGCAATTACGCAAGCGCACAGCTTAGAGGGAACATTGATTGATTGGGTGGGTTTTGGGCCGTTTTTAACAGATATTTGTGCTGGAAAACCTGGACCCTATCTGGCAACACTGGTAGGGACATTCATGTAAACAATGTCACCATAGTCAGTGGAGGGAAGGAAAGTCGCATTACAATGCGTTTCCTAGCATTCAGAGTTAGCCAGGATCTATTTCTGAAAAAGAAACCCAGTTTAACATTTAGTTTATTGTTTTACACATAGAGCTTAAAAGAGAGATGCAAATTGACCAAGATACCAAGTATTTGTAGGAATCGACAAACTCAATAGGAACACCATTCAAAGAGAAGGACAGCTAAGGACTGCTTCTTATGCACATGGGGCTTACATCAAAGCCATAAAGTGTTCAAACCGAAATCTGATGAACTTCACATTTAAATAATGATGTTAAAAACCGTACAAAAAGATCGGACCTGAACAAAAAATTGAAATTTGAGCAATAAAAACTGCCTCAGAGACCCGACTCACTTGCGACAGCAGTGCTTCCTTGGATTCAGCTGTTTTTCTGGTGATCTCACTAGCTCACAGACTTATGCCGGGTACCCACCAAACTTGTCAGAACGCTCCTGCCGCCCCCTTTGGCCGCTTGTCACGTTCACACAAAGCCAATGAAGACGCGTCTGATAACGCGCACTGGGGGGAGGCAGAGGAGGGGGTCTAGCTCGTTTTCCGGGTAGAGTTGTTGTGTTTCATGCTGCTGGCAGATAAAATCAGCAGCACGTGAGCCTCGTTCCTACTTGAGTGGGTTTTCTACGAGCCGAACTGCAGCTCTGACAGTCTTTGTTGAGATTAAAACTTTTTTTTATGTTTGGGGTGATCGTACGCTGGAGTGGACATCAGCAACTGTAAAAATTCCAAGTTTCTTACCGGAGTCTGGTTCCAATTCATGGAGGCTCGATGGGGTAAGTTTAAAAAGTCCAAAAAAAGTCCCGTTGTCGTTGTGTCATCACATAGCAGAGGCTCTCCCGATTGGTTGCTGGACACGTCGAGCAACGTCAAGCCGCAAAATATCAACTTTGTCGATCTTTGGCGGCTCGACGCTGCTCAACGCATAGGTTGCTTCGGACGCACACGTGCGCGGAAAGGAACTGCCGCGTGCTGAAGCGCCACTTCAAACACTCAAAACGCGCCGCTTCGCAATACGCCGCGCCTCGACGCCTCTCCACATAGACTTTCAATGTAAACCGGCCGCTTCCGCCGCCCGAAACGAGTCCGGTCGGTACCCGGCATTCAGGTTAGTCTTGTAGAGAATGTGTGGAATTATTTGAGTCCTATAAGTCCTGATTCAGTGCCAGGATTTGAATTCTTAACCCGAGTGAATCAGTAACTAACCAGCTCTCATCTCTTTTTCTGTTGTTGTAACACAGCAGAGGGGCTCAGTGTCTTAGTTATAAGTGGCATGATTTTACAATCCAGAGGTTGAGGGTTTGAGTCCAGATTGCATCAGGAAAAGCATCCGATGTAATACAATTGCCAAATCTACTATGCAAATTTGCTCACTGTGGCAACTCCTGCAGATATGAAAATAAATAAATGATGATGATGATGATGATGATGATGATAAATTCAATTTATAACGCGCTTTTCATTAGTGAAAATCTCAAAGCGCTACACACATTGAATGCTACACACATTCATACACCGGTAGCGGCAGACTACCATGCAAGGTGCTTTCCAGTCCTACCGGGAGCAACTCGGGGTTAAGTGTCTTGCCCAAGGACACAACAACACATGGTGTGGGGAACCGGGATTCGAACCGCCAACCTTCCGATCGGGGGACGACTGCCATTACCACTACGCCACGGCCGCCCAAATAAATAAATAAATACAAGTTGTGTTACACAGCACAAAGTTTGGGTTCACTGAGAAGTTTGTTGTACTTTTTTTCACTAAGCAATTAAGTTTTTCCCTACAACACCTCTCCAGTTGAACCAAGTGGCCACATTGTGAGGTTAGAGAGGTGAATATGGCAGTGGTGATTTTAGGGCAGGAGTTTTTTTTCTACAGTCTTCCCATCATTCAACCACTGTCTCAGTTCCTCAGAGACAGACTAAATTATCACAAACTGTCAAAAGTCCAGTGCATTGTCTTACACCATCCACTCGGTGCATCTTGAACAAATGAGTGGAAACTGTGACCTAAGAGAAAACTTTTTTTTTTTTTTTTTACGACTTCAACAAACAATAGTTTGGAAAGTGGAATAAAGACATGGTGTTGTGCAGAAGAAAATGTGGTTTTATAAAGTGGAGTTTTAGGAGTCTTCATAAATTCTGGTGAAACTTTCTTCCCTGAAACTTTGCAACGTCTGAGTAGCAAGTTTTATGAATTATATTGCAGCACTGGTTGCATTAAATGTAAAAAAAATAAGAAAGGAAGGCAGTAATGTTATTTGGTCAACAGTTGGAAAACCACATACATATGCTCACTTACAGCTGAAGCAATTGCACTATTCTGAATACTGATTAATACCTTGAAAAAGTATGTGGATGTTTTTGTAAAGTGCACTGAGTTGACATTTGTCTTGAATTGGCACTATATGAATAAACTGAATTGAATGGAATATTTCACACATCAACAAAATGTCTGCGATTCTAATGGCCTCTTTGCTTTGTTGCCCATCACTTCACATTTTTCCTCCTACATATTTTTTTTCAGTATTATGGGACAAATGACCTCTCAGCTTTCCCCAAAGTAAAAAAAAAATGTTTTCTAGCGTCTAACCACCCGCTTCGGATGTTATCAACCATACGTAGCGGTCAGATTGCCCATTATCATCCCCATATGTAGCTGGCAGATTGCCCCTCCTGTACATCCTAGGAGGTTTAAAGGTACGTTATCACCATTACAATCGATGACAGCAGGCTCCGTCTTTAGCTATGTGGTTAGGTTTAGAGTAAAGGGTCTTGGGTTAGGTTTAGGGTCTTGGTTAGGTTTAGGCACAAGGGTGAGCTGGGGTTAGGTTTAGGGTTGGTCCTCTGGGTCAGGTGTACGGTTAGGTTAAGGAAAACGGTTACATAAGCTGAAAAAAACAAAAACACTACACTTCCGGGTTTACGGAAACACGCTGCCTACTCACAGCGATTATAACGCTGATAACGTTCTTTTAAACGTGCTAGGAGGTAGATTGTGACAGTTTCTCCGCTACATATGGGGATGATAACAGTTGATAGCGCCCAGTGTATGGACTGACAACATTTGAATCCACTGATCTAACTAGAATGTAAAATTTCAGACTTGTGGAATGTCAGAAGCACTAGACCAGGGGTGTCAAACTCATTTTCACCGAGGGCCACATCGGCATAATGGCTGTCCTTGAAGGGCCAGATGTAACTTATAAATGTAACTAAATGTAATCTAATGTAATGTAAAATAAATGTAACTACCGTACTCCTTAATGTTGAATAACTCATTTATTATAACTTATTCAACTGACAATTACAGTTGCATAGAAAACATCTGTTTGCTTGTTGCTCTAACATAAATCCTTTTAAAATTTGTCAGCTTATGAAAACCCACATAACTCCATTAATGAAGGATGAAATTGTCCAAGTTAATTAAAAAAAAAAACATAAAACTGAGCTGCAAAGAACATGTATGACACATGTAGCATCTCACCCAAAAAGGCTACACACAGCCTTGCATCCAACTGTGAATGACAACAATTTGTGTGCATACACATACCAAAATAAAGGTTGACTCAGTTCACAACTATATTACCGTACTCAAGTTGTTTGGTTAGTCTTTGATGAGGAGATGCTGCCTGTCCGTGAACACACCAAGTGGATTCTCTCTCTATGATTGATCATGTTCTGAAAATGATAAACACAAAACAAAATGCAAGCACAATCATTAAATTGCACACAGTTGAAATGTTCTTCTTCTTTGTTGAATTACATTTTATTATATTTTAATTAATCTAAAAAAGCTAAGTCTGGTCCTCTGGACATTTAAAAAACAAAACAAAACTTCATCTTTCAGGGATGAAGATGTTCACATCCTTGATAGAGAGGAACAATGGTTTGAGAGACGAGTAAAAGAGGCCATCTTTGTGAAAAGAAACCATCCAAGGAAGGGGAACATATTATTTTAGGTGGCTGAAATAATCACCTGTTTTTTGTTTTGTTTTTTTGAATGTCCAGAGGACCACACTTAGCTTTTTTAGATTTTTCTACCTGGATTATTGAGAATGCATCAGGATATATTTGAATTAAATTTTAAGAAAATGCTAACCTGACAAACAGGAAAGTGGACAAGATTGTCCTGTTTCACTTGCCACATCCATAAGTCCAATTTTCGCAGGAAAGCCGTGATCGCGTCGGACATCTGCGTGATGACTTGTTTGCGTCCCTGCAGCTTCTGATTCAGCTGGGCGAGATGGTCGGTTATGTCGCACAACACAGCAAAGTCACACAGCCACTTTGAAGCTAGCTTTCACTGCAGCCTCGTTTTTGGCTGTGGGTTTCATGAACAAACTCTGCTGCGACCGCAGTTTGCCTTTTAATTCTTGGCAGAATGTGTTGCTTTTCTTGAAGGCTAGCTTTAGCGTACTTAGCTCCGTGTTTGGTTTCAAAACCGACACCGCCTCGTAACACAAAAGACATACCGGTCTTTCTCCTGGAAGCACAAACAAGTATTCGCCTTCCCATCTTTCTTGAAACTTCCGTCTGTATCAACTTTTCTCTTTCTGGACATGTTGGGATCATTATTTATATCTCAATTCCACTCGTTGGCATGAAGGTAGAAACACTGCCTCGGCTACCGTAGTCGAAAGGCATTGTGGGAAAACCGTTGTCGAAAGGCATAGTGGGGCTGCCGTAGTCGAAAGGCATTGTGGGAAATGTAGTTTTTGGTCAAAACTCGCTCGTATTAATTTTTAGACACTCAAAACTTTTTAATTAAGCTCTCGCGGGCCAGATAAAATGACATGGCGGGCCACATCTGGCCCGCGGGCCAGGAGTTTGACACATGTGCACTAGACAGACACCTGTGTATTCTGCAGTTTACCTGTATAAATAAAGGTTGAATGGGAAAAAATGGCAGTGAGAATTATTTTCACACAAAGCTATCAGTAGTTTAACTCAGTATGGGGTGCGAATGACTTAACATTTCCATTTGTGTCTTTATATAAGAATAGGAAAAAGCAAAAGACAGTATTGGCCTATCAAGTTAATTGTTACATGCCACTTAGCCTAATTAAGAAGTATAGAAAAGGTCTAAGAAATCTAAAGAGTAGTAGTCTATTGACCTTCTCATCCCTATACAAGAAAAAGAGAAGGGCTGGCTGTGGGGGTGGCAAACAGCCTTGTCAAGGTAGTGGGGACATTTATAACAAGAACAGTCAAGTGGCATGCAGAGCAGATGGCAAGGAGATCTATCTAATAATTGGTTCCATTAAAGCTCCTTCAAAGTGCAGCTCTCTCTTAGATAAGCCAAGTCACTGTCCGTTTGCTCACATTCTTGCCATGGTACTTTAGCCAAGCTAAATGATGCTTGCAGAAGCTCTCAGACCTCTATTCTTGGACCGGACAAAGAAATATCTGTGAACGCGCAGCTTTCTGTAATCTGAAATTAGGCACCATTTACGTGGACACAGGCAGTGCTGTGTGTGGCAAAGGGCCATTTATGTTGTAAACGGAGATAGAAGACTGTGATTTGAGGAACAGATGAAAATAGAAAGATGGTGATATTTGACAAATGTTTTATTGAAATGTCATAATTGTGGTCGTTGATTGAAAGCCAAGCGAGGAGACACTTGATTACAAAGTAGTTATGTAGTTTAGTTTTATTTTGTATTTTATCCTAGACATTCATTTAGGTCGTTTTCACACCTGATAGTCCGGTAGACTTGGTTTGATTGGGGACCAAAATTTGGAACATTTGTTTACATTCACACTGCACTGAGTCAATCATGTCAACCTGTGCCCCCCACCCCACCTTGTCTGTAGCACATGTGCCAAGCAAACATGTTTCAACAACGGGCTCAGCATGAGTGGAAGATGAGGCAGAAGACAATGGAGAATGTTGTTTTTCATGCAAGGCGGCTGAGATGGCTCTGTATGAGGTATGAGAATTGCACATTTGTTTTGATTGTACAAAGTATTTAAATAGAATGCCCTGCACTGTAGTCCACTTCCTGCTTTTGGAGCTGTCTCCAGTCTGCTTGCATTCATAATGCATTTGAACCGCGCTAGAGTTGACTTCAACCAAACCGAGATCTAGGTTTTTAGGCGGACCAGAGTTTGCTTGTTTGGTCCACATCAGAGTTCAGTTGTGCATACACACCCAAACGAACCAGACTTTGTAGGCAATGGACTAGAGTTTGATTAAAGTGGACCAAACAGGGCTGATGTGAATGTACCCTTAGTGTAGGTTCATTATTATTATGTCACATATAGACAATAAGTGTAAGGCTGCTATTTTGCTTTCTATGAGTGTTTTTGCTTTAGTTGATTATGTCAATAACAAACTCATATTTCCGTTTTTTTGTTTTTATTCTTTTAATTACAGTACTTTGACTATGGAAGTTTTGGAAAAGCAAATGGATGCTTTCTTAACAGTATCATCTGCAGTCAGTTCTGTCAAAAAAGGCGTTCAATACAGAACAACTGTATGTGTCTGTCCATAATACATTTCAAAACATTACAGTGGTGTGTACAATCTCGCTAACATATCCATCGTTGTAATATATGTTTTTTAAAATTACTTACAACGTTTATTTATTTGTTAATTCTATTTCAACCTTCACCTAATAGCAGAAAGAGTTAAAAGCTTTACAGTTGTGCTGCTGTTCAGTGTATTACTGTTTTTGCACTGTTAAGTGTTTAGCATATTCTTAACGTGTTTCTTCATATTTTAGACCTTATTACTGTTTTCTTTTACAATTTATACTTTGTTGGATGTAACTGGGACCCTGTATACAAAATGTCATTCCACCACATGTACCACATGCGATGTGAATGACCAAAAAAGAAACCTTGACCTTGACCTTGATTAGGTTTTATTCCATTTCACATGCTTTTTAGAAGCTCTAAATAAACTATTCTGTAGACTGTTATAACTGGAACAATTGTAATTGGTCAGCTTATGTCACAGTTACATGGCAGTTTGCGTTCTGCAAAGATATGGCTTCTGTGAAAGAAACATTTGATACCTAATAAATGGAAATTGTGTTTGACTTGGTGGAAATGCAAATTTAAAAACTCTGTTTTGTCAAATGATGTAAATTACATTTTTTCTTGTTTTCTGCAGCTCTGCTGATCCATTTATAACACATTTTTTAATTAACTTCACTTGAGTAATTATGTCCAGCATTTTCACAAACCCTTCTTTACCAGCCTACCTTTGAACCACCTTGCTTATTCAAAATGAGGCAGTGGATGTTTGATTGAACAACATCCTCTTGTAAATCAATCTTTTTGGCAAAACTTTGCACAAAAGTGTTTCCAAATCATCTATGAAGTTCAAACAAATGACACAGCAACACAAAAAGCTACTGTGGCTGCTTTGATTACTTCTCTGACACTCCAGCTGTCCAACTAGAAAGTCCTTCTGTTGATTTGTAGATGTGTTTAACCATGAAGATCACATACAAAGAGCATAGCAAAACATCAAAGCATCCCAAATACAGCCTGGTGTCCAAAACTAATTTCCAATAAAAAAAACAGTCTGACATGTTTTGAAAAAAGCGAAACAAAAAAAAAGCTTCCTGTTTTTTGTTTGCACAGACAACTGAGAGCCGTTTTAGCAGACAAACACTGGCATTTTTTTCTTCTTCCTGTAGCTTCATAACACAGCGAGAACTGATCACAACGACAACAAGCAAGTATCCGTGTAAACATTTCATCACAAAAGGAAAAAGACAAAATCACCACGGGTTTGTGATGATGGGTGATCGATGCTTTGAAATACAGCAGTGGGTATTGTCACATGCCAGGGAGCTCTGTGCTTTGCAAGACTAAACACTTGCTGCCTCTTTAATATCTCATTTGCTAACTGACTCATTTAGATGAATCAATCTGAAAATATATTGGCCCTAGTAATGCTTGTGTTTTCTTTTTTTTTCTGCCTGTCTTATATTGCCAGCAGCCATTACCAAATAAAAAAAAATTGCACTCTCTGCACTAAAAGCTGGGAAAATAAGCCTCTTTTAAATGTTGCACATTTAATATTTATCAGCTTTCTATTAGAATATATGCATACTCAACTCGTCAGCCCATGTGATCTATCGCTCTGCTAAATTGTGGTGCCACATAGCACAGAGAGGGGAAATGCATTACTGCTCAGGGCAATTTTCTCCCAAAACAAAAACATTTCATTCTAACGGAAAAGCCAAATTAATACTGGCTTTGCATGAACCCGATTTTATTTGCCAAAGAACTGCCACTTTCTCGCTCACTTCATCCGCTGGATGAAGGATGGAAGTTGAGAGCTGGGCAAAATGAGTTTTGTGCGTACGCACACGCATCCAATCTCACTTGCTCGCTCTCAGCCGCAGACAGATTCCCTTCTTCTTCTTCTCTCTCTTTGTCTTTCCCTCACAAAGTATGCCACCACACATATATATTATTACACATTCAAGCATTTTATCTTACCTTACCGAGAGCTTTTTGTTTTGCACACTGCCTTCCATTTCTGACATCAAAGGGGCCTCAACGCTCGCCGTTGACTCTGAAAGAGCCTAGTTTGACGTCACTACATTGTTGTGTCAAGTTATCACATCAATCGCGTGTTTATCTTGTTTGATAAGCCAACTCAAGACATCTAAACAGCTGTGAAAGGACAACAAAAAGTTACTAAAGAAAGCTACGCTAGGTATTCTGAAGGAAACAAAGGGATTTATATGGCATACACACTTAACGTATACAAAAAGTTATTGGGAGACCTTCACTTACTGTTTTGCATTTCAAAAAGCGGGTTTCACCATTCTTTCTCTATGCACTTTGATTTGGATATATATGTAAACATTTAATCTTGCATCATTTGAATCAAAGCTTCCCTCAGAACTTCTATTTGTGGCATTCCATATTTAGAAGGTTTTTGTCTGAGTGGCTTTGTGCATGCATACGCGCACTTCTGAGCAAATGAAGGTTTGTTAGATGGGTTTACTCGTCTTATAATGCCACCTGATTTATTTCCTTTCTCGTAATCAGGTATTTGTTTATGGTTCGAGCATGAAAGCAATCTAGATTATAATATGTGCCGGTTAGAGTCACATGCTGCTATTTATTTGGCCATAAAGTCTTGGTGGAAAGTCATCTAAAGCAGCAGAGTGTTCCACATGCCAGGAAGGTCAGAGACATGAAGGGGGCAAGGGGGGTGGGTTGACATCTGATTTGCTCAGTAGCTTTGAATAGCTGATGAATCTATGAAGCCCCGAGTCCTGTTAAAATTTTAATAAACATAACGGTGGCCTATTGACTGAAAGTGAAATACGCACATTGTTCCCGGTGCTGGCTGGCCCAGAATGGGGCAATCATGTTTGACAATGTGCAGTGCAAACCTTTCAATCTGAGTGAAGTCTTATTTTGCTGAATATTAAATACGAGCTTTATTTTGCATGTGTCAAGTTAATTTATAAAGCTATGGAAAATTATTGCCGTCAATTGACTTGCAACTCTCATCTCCATAAATATGATTCCGTAATGCATCTTAATATAATGCACTTATTTGCGCATGAGCCTGTGCATGTGTGTGTGTGTGTGTCACGTCAATGTTAGAGTGTACATGCTGTAAGCCGTTGCATGTCTCAAGTACTTCAGATTATATTAATTATGTTTGGTTAATACTCAATCAACCTCCAAAAAACTTCACCACAGAAACAGAATACTATAGTATTTGCTGCAATCTGCCAACTGACATTGCTTGTATGCACCCACTTCCAAAAAAAAAAAAAGTCACAGAAATATTTGATTTACTGGTTAAAGCAACATAAAGGAATCACCATATGTAACGTAGCTATAATGACAACTTATTTTGGTGAAAGTGGCATTATTGATGATGGGAAGTGAATGCAAAGTAACACTAGATAAAAAGGATTTGTTGTAATAAATGACATTTTAGTTGCCTGTCTGAAATACAAATACCGTACTTTTCGGGGTATAAGTTGCTTCTGTGTATAACTCGCTTTGTCCAATTATAGGCAATAATTTGGAAAAATCCATAAATACGTCGCTTCGCCCTACAAGTCGCATATATTATGCGTCACCGCTACGCGACGCATCAGCGCCTCATTTGCCCTGCTGAAAATGGCGGCCACATTTGAGCGAGCACGGAAGGACTTTACAAGATTAACACGGTAAAAACAAGTATTTGTTTGCTAAATATTATAGCTGACATTATAGCACAAGGGTTCCTGAGCTTAACCGTTCCTTAATCAATTCACAAAATGGTCAAATCTGCTGGATTTAAATTGTTTCGGTTTGACATCTTCCAAACGGTCCCGTGCGCTACGAAAATAAATTATTAATAAATCGAATTTTATCTCAAATGTCTTATACAGGTCAACAGTTTGTAAATGAAAACCCATATAATTAGACTCTGTAAGCTAAAAAAATATCCGCCAAGTGGTTTTTGAGCTATTTATCTAAATACCGTAGTATCTGTTTATGGTAGCCGCTAACAACATGCTACGGTAAAAGATCGTTTTTTAATCTCAAACATCTCATGAAGCTAGTCAGTTGTAAACGTCCATACAGTGATTACATTCTGTAAGTTTCATAAAAATCTGTCTTGGGGTTCTTGACTTATCTTGCTAACAAACAGCTATCAAACAGAAGTTACCTCCAGAGCAGGAGGCCGGGCAGCGACAGAGTCAGTCCGAGCAGAGGAAGCTTTTTTCGGACACATGAGCTGGAAACGGTCGGTGGACTCTCTGGAAGTGTCCCCTAGCGGACGAAAGTGGTACTGCACCATTTTTTGCCAAAATGAAAAACAGTCATATCTGAGTCAAAAATTTCTCTAAAAATATGGGAAAAAATCCATAAATATGTCGCTTCGCTGTATAAGTTGCAGGAAATGAAAATTAGTATAAAAAAACAGCAACTTATACGCCGAAGAGTACGGTACATTTTAAACCACGTTCTCATGAACTATTGTTTTCTTTCAATACAATACATGCTATTAAATGCATTTTTAGAAAAAAAAAGACAAATCTATCATTATCTTTCAAGAGAGTTGCATGTGCCCTATCTGAAGAGGGTAGTGTTGTCATATTCTGTTACTGTGTTCTGTTCTGGTTAAGTAAATTTCCATCAATGGGCATTTCAATGTCCTAAAAATAGGTTGCAATAAAACGGGCATTTGCCCCAAAAGAATCAATAAAGTAAAATCTGTGCCAACATAGGATATGTGAGCATGTAGATAAAAAAAAATGTTTGAGATAGATACAAATAAAGTTTTCTGCCCTCTTCCAGATTCCCTAGATAGAGTATTTCAAGTAACCTTCAAAATGCAATGTTTGGGTCAAGCCAACTTGCACTTCTAAGTAATTTATAATGTGCTATACTCTGAGGTATTGCACAATCTCATTATCATTACATTTTTGCATATTTAACAACAGTTTTTAATTAGAAGTTATTTTATTATTCATGCACATAATTTAGGGCGAGCTCAGACTGCATGCCTGCTTTTCATGATGAAGATTAGAAAAGAGATGAGATAGAGAAGAAACAAACATGCATCCCCCCCCCACCCCCGAAATGGAAAATTTTAGGTTGTAGTCTTTAACTTGCAAGTGATTCCACACACATCCCTGGTAATGGCTCTTTTAATTTGGCTAATAGCTATCATGTAGTGTACCTTTATGCATTTGCTAAACTCTTAGCTCTGGGAGTTGTCTCCTGATGCTTGAGCTGTAAATAGTTTGGTATGCCTTGGCTCTCAGTGTAGTAGCATTTGCTGCGGCTAGATTTGATGTATTATTAAAATTGGAAATGGACTCCAGGGACAGCATCTAGCGATGTGCTTTCATTTGCAGAATAAACCAAACGTTGTTTTCATCTTTGCTCATGATTGTTAATGGCGCCACTGATGAGAGGGGTGTGTGTGTTTTTTCTCACTACCTTTATTAGCACAGGCCTGTCATTATGCAGGCCAAATAGCCAAGCTGCTGATTTCGTTTAAGGTTTTCAATTAGTCATCTGACTAAGCACATCTGTTACTGGCAGAAGCCCAGAGCGTGGACGAGCCACTGTCACCTGCTTGGGGGCCCATGGAGCTCAGAAGCAGCAGGGCTATCAAGGCCCCTTTGTGACAACAGTCACTTCAGAGCTCCTCAGGGATGTGTCTTTGGTCTCTTCACATTTTACAGCCAAGTCTTGAGAGTAAAGGTGATTCCAGAAACACCCACAGTCTGTCTTTCCCCTTGTTCTTCTGGTCTGTTGAAGCCACAGCCTGTGGAGAATTTAGTGTTTAAAGCCCCTTTTCTGGCTGTAACTGTTATAACCATGTAACTGTTATAACCATTACTGAAATAATATTAGAGGTTTTAAAGACCAGATTTACAACTCATTTCACCACAAATGACTGCCTCTGTTCATCTCTGTGTATTTTCTATTTGTTTTGTATTGTGTCTAAATGATTTATGCATAACAGCCTGATTAATTTTATCCCCCCATGAGGAAGAAAATGATGAATACACAATGGGCTGTTCTTTGAAAGGCTATGAGTTCAAGAATTTTAAATGGAGACCACTCCAAATAAGCAACCTACTTCCTACTGTTTCTGCTACAACTACAATATAACAAGGTGTACTGTGTAGCATGTTCATGCAAGCTAAAATATTTAAATAAAGGTAAGCAATGTCCATATGGGGCAGCATGGCAGAGCTGCTGCTTCCCAGTGAGAAGGTTGCTGGATTGAATCCCGGTCTGAGATATTTCAGGGTGGAGTTTACATGTTTTCTCTGTGCATGTGTGGGTTTTCTCCAGATACTATGGTTTCCTCCCACAGACCAAAAACATGCATGTTAGACTGGTTGGTAACTCTAAATTGTCCCTAGGTGTGAGTGAGAGAGTGAATGGTTGTTTATCTCGTTTGTCTTTATGTGTCCCTGTGATGGACTGTCCAGAGTTTACCCTGTCTCTTGCACAGTGAATGGGTGTGAGCACAAGTGACCCCACAACGTGGAAAGTAAGAAGTACTTTGTAGGTAAAGATAATGGTGTGGCTTGTCTTTTTGTCTAATGCATAATGTCACAATGTTGTACAATACTGTGCAAAAATTATGTAGTCATTTTTTGTTTTGTTTTACCCAACTGTTCATGATCAGGGTTTTTCCAGGCTTTCTGTTTTTTTGTTTGTTTTGTTTAGTTTTGTTTGATTTTCTTTTGGAAAATGGCTGTTTTTTTTATTTAAATGTCTGATGTTTTTAGTCCATTTTCAGATTTGTTATGTGGTTTCTAGATGGTTTCTGCATAGTCCATTCACAAATCGTAAACTGAACACGCAAGAAGAAGGCTGCATGATCATTGCTCCCCGCAAAGCTTAGTCAACGTCACACACAACAAATAGTGTTTTATTTTACGTAACTTTAAAAAGCGTTTTTTAATTATCAAAATGTCCAAATGTAGCAGAACAGTTTGTTTAACAAAATGTCAGCGTTACTGAGTACAGCCATCAATCTCAAATTTCTAAAAATGTATCAGTCAAAGCAGACAAATGCTTGTTTCTGGAGCGACTATGCAAGTTTTTATGATTCATGCTTGTATTAAAAAAACATTTAGGACTGTATAATGGGCTCAAAATGTAGTGAAAATAGAACTACCGTATGTCAGCAAAGTCCAGTTTTGAGCTTGCACACACAAAAAAAAGAAACAAAAATATATTATTATTTTGTTCATATTTCACCAAAGACAGTTCACAGTTAAAAACCATTCTAACTTGCACAATATTTGTAATTCATAAAATAGTTGACAAACCATTTTCTGTTTTATCATGTACTATTGTATATTTATTGAAGCAGCAACATTAGAAGCATATATATATATATAT